>CAUYQV010159117.1:0-25840 GCA_963574575.1 Galagoides demidoff | reverse complement strand
CCTTGGTGAAGCTTAGCTTGACTCTGGTGGTTTAAAACTGCACCCACGTGGCCCTTCACCACACACCCTAAATTTCTCTTACCTCATGAGGTACTGAATAAACACTTGGGAACTTTCTCCCTGAGTCCTAAAAGAACTTTGGAGTTGTCCTAATCTCACTAATTTCCAGTTGAGAAACATGCATAATTATGTTTTATACTTCTGCCTCTAAATCCTTCTCCTGTTCCATTGTCCTATAATCCTGATAAGAATTTAAGTTTTCTTAATACAGTTGACTCTTGGACAATGCTAGTGTTAGGGGTGCCAGTTCCCTGAGCGTTGAAAATCCACATATGAGTTTTGACATCCCTAAAACTTAACTCTTTATAACCTACTGTTGACTGGGAGCCTTACTGGTTACATAAATAGCCAGTGGTATGTTAAATGTGTTATATATTGTGTTCTGACAATAAAGTAAGCTAGATAAAAGAGCATATTATTAAGAAAATCGTAAGGAAGAGAAAATATATTCACTATTCATTAAGTGGAAGTGGATCAACGTAAGTCTCCATCCTCACTATCTTCCTGTTAAGTATGTTGTATAGCAAAAAGAGAAGGGGTTGGTCTTGCTGCCCCAGGGGTGGCAGAAGGCGAAGATGTGGGGGAGGTAGAAAGGGAGGCAGGGACACTTGGAGTGACTTTATTTAAAAAACAAAACAAAACCTGTGAGGTCAGGTGAAGTGGCTCATGTCTGTAGGCCTGGCACTCTGGGAGACCAAAGAGGAGGATCACTTGAGCTCAGGAGTTCAAGACCAGCCTAAGCAAAAGACCCCATCTCTACTAAAAATAGAAAAATTTATTGGGAGTTGTGGCAGGAGCCTGTGGTCCCAGCTACTCAGTAGGCTGAGGCAGGAGGATCGCTTGAGCCCAGGAGTTTGAGGTTGCTGTAAGCTAGGCTGAGGCCATGGCACTCTAGCCAGTGCAACAGAGTGAGACTCTGTCTCAAAATAAATAAATAAATAAATAAATAAATAAATAAATAGAAAAGAAAGAAAGACAAATCCATGTGTAAATGGACCTGCACATTCATATTTATGTTCAAGGGGCAACCATAGTTTCATACACCCCCACAGTGATGGCTTAACAGAAAATGTAGCTGGGCGTGGTGGCTTACACCTATAATCTCAGCACTGTGGGAGGCTTAGGAGGGAGAATTGCTTGAGCTCAGGAGTTCCAGACTTGCCTGAGCGAGAGTGAGACACTCCAACTCCTGAAAATATGACAAACTTAGCATGGTGCCACAGTGAGCTCCTGTAATCCCAGTGGCTGAGGCAGTGGGATGCCCACAACCCAAGTTTGAGATTGCAGTGAGCTATGACACCATTGCACTCTTCTCAGGAAATAGGATGGGACTCTGTCTCAACCAAAATAAGAAAAAGAAAAAAGGAAAATGTATGTTATAAATTAGAAAGACCCTGGTTTGGGGGAGTTGTGTCAATCTAGGACTAGTTGTCTATACCATCTATGTGAATTTAAGCCAGTTATTTTACTTTTCTTAACTTTAGTTTAAAAAATACATTCCAACTGGGTTGGTAATAAGATGTCTAAAAGTGCCTGACAAGGTGCTCGGCCTTGAGACGGTGGCTGGTAGACACCCATCTCAACTGAACGTGGTGTGCTTGTTCATTATGTATGGTACAGGCTCACAACTAGGAGAAATCATGACTCCTTTCAAAGATAGGAAGAAAGAACCTTTTGAAGTTTATATGAAAAGAGCTTAGGAATTAATGTCCTGCTTTTATCCAAGGTGTAAGTGCCTACCATGTTCAAAGGGCATCAATGGGATTAATATTCACAATTTTCTTTGAAGTCCTAATACAGAAGAGCCTAGAAGAAAAACCCATGGCTATTTCTATAGGGGAATGAGTTCTCAGTATCAAGGAACAGGCCTAGTGGGAAAACTAGGCCGTTTCTGTTTGCGGTGTTGCCTTACCTTCACGTATACAGATTTTCAGTTTTGTGAAGAAGATTTGGAAGGGCTTGCTTAACGTGCCAAGAAATGATTGTGTTTCTTGATCTTAGAGTGCAGCTATACAAGTCCCCCGGGGCAGGTTTGGGGGTCCTTGAGATTTCTGCAGTTGGGATTGAGCTCACTTTCATTCCTGCTCAGACAGAGCTGTGGCTACATCTCTCAGGAAATTAGAGTTCATTTTTTGACTGCCCAGGAAGAGCTTTTAAAGATACTGGTGCCCCCAAAACAAACAATGACTCCTTGCACGGGGCAGGGAGGCTGCGGTCTCACCCAGGAGCCAGGAAACAGGCTCCTCTGAACCTGGGCCGTTGTTTGTTTTCACATGTTATCTTCTCTTCCAGATCTGGAGACGGACATAGAAACTGTCCTCGCAGATTTAGGTGGGGTCACTTCAGTAACCGCCTGTCCTCATCTTCACAAGACTCTTAAAATGAATCAAACATTTCTATAAATATTAAAACAGTTGGACATACTTGTATGTCATTTTTTTGTTTATTTGAGAACGTCTAGCACTTTTGTTAGCTGCCTGTTACGTCCAGCCTTTTAGAATCATGGACCTTCTGATATAAGACAAGGCTTTTTTTTTTTTGACGTTACTTTCTTTTCTTATGTGGAAAAGGGATTTTAATGTGAGAATTTGTTTTCTGGATTTTTCCAGTACATACCTAGATGAAAGAATTTCAGGTACAGAAATGCTAAAGTAATTAAACTCATCATCTTTCTAAAGAAAAAAAAAATTGTAATATTTTCTCTGTGTAAACTCTTTTTGCCTGTCACCATGGTAGCCAGGAGCCTTTGGATGTCTCACAGGCGAGCAGTTGCCACACAACCGCACAGATCAGAACATGCTAGCTGTGCCTGGCTATGTGATGTGTTGACTTTCAATTGATTTTAAGCACACTTTAAATGGTAATGAGAATGCAGGGCTGGGAGATAGCACATGGCCTTAACAATGTGATTCTCAGAAAGCAGGCCAACATTTAAAAATGATGGAGTTTCATGATAGTCACAGTCAAGTGAAATCAGGCTGTTTGAATGACAGATGGGATTGCTTCTTCTTTATTATTTTTAGCTGTGCCTTTATTATACTTTATTGTGTTGGTGGGAAAAAATAAAGAAGAACATCAGTGTTTGCTCTCCCCAACTGTGGATCAAATTAAATACAACATAAGGCTTTGCTCAAAAGGTATGACTACTTTGGAGACTTTTGAACTCAAATCATCCTTTTAAGCAAAATCTAATATGAAAAAGTCAATTAAACATAATGAAAAAAATGTAGTTCCCAGCTAGAAAGTGAGAGAAAAATGTGTCAGGGCATGAGAGAAAGATGAAGAGAAATACTAGTTAGGTAGGAAGTACATTTATATATACAGTACTCAGTACATATTCTCTTATTAATGAAGAGAAACGTGAGTTAGTGAGACGGGCCATTTTAGAGATAGTTGATTTCTTCATGGTGCCATTATAAGTTTGTTTTTTTGATGTGTTTTGCTAGATTTTGCTGATTGCCATTCCCAGCTACATGGAAAAAGTCTGTGAGCTTACTTATTTTGTAAATCGTCCTGTCTTCTTAGTTAAAAGCCTGATACTGAACGTAACAAAATACAGCTGACTTTAAGATACTTAATTTGTTCTAAGAACTTGTGAGAAGTTCAGCTTCTTCACCGAGATACCATGTTTTTCTCCTGTGCAGCCATTTCTACCTCTGGAGAATTGTAAAGGCATCGGTGAATTATGTAAAAATATATGTGGCTTAAAATTATCACCAGCTGATACGGAGTTGGACTGTTGAGACGATACACTCACTCTACTAGGGTTCTTTCAAGCTAGCAAAATTGATGTATTTACTGTTAGAAACCTAATTATCTGCTAGTTGATAACTGAGTTGATCTCCTCAGTTTCAAACTCTTTCTTAAAAGGCTTGTCTACGCTTGTTCCTACATCAGTTGTTTCACGCCAAACTATCAATCTGCTCCCTTCACATAGACACATCTTAAGCCTAAGATGAAAATAATGATCACTGTTTATCGAGCACTTACTCCATTCAGGTCATTTACTAAGTAAAAGCTTTGCATAAGTGGCTCCATTTAATCTTTATAACCATGTTGTAAGGAAATGTTGGATTAGAGAAGTTAAATGATTTGACGAATATTTGCCCACAGCTCATTAATGGCAGAGGCAGTGCTCAAACACACAAGCCCGTCAGACTGCATTTCAGAAAGAAAAGAGGAAGGTGGAGTGGGAGCTTGGTGAACTGCATTTCATTCATTCTGGAATGAAGTATGTTGGTTTACCGAGTAAAGACATCATCCTGGAATTCTAAACTTCCTTCGGTTTTTCAAGTGATTTTTGGTTGCTGTGCACAAGCAACACCAGCTCCTGGCAGCCAGTTCAGGAATCGAGGTCCTCTCTGTCATCCTTATCACTACTTTATGTCCCCTGGATTCATTGCAGAGTTTGGCTTCTGACAGTCACATTCTGATGCTCTAAGAAGTTCTTTGAAAGTTGTTTAAATCATAGTGCTACTTCTTAGTTGGACTCAATGAATGGCACTTTATACTTGGGACTCACGGGACTTCCAAGTTGAAGGGGACCTTAGACATATAAGGTCCCTCTTCTTCTTGTTTTGGTTTTAATATTCCAGCCCAGAGAAATGAAATAACCCCACATCTAGTGACAGAACTGAGACAAAGATCCAGGTCTCTGGAATCCAAGGGCTTTTGCTCTCTATGTGACACTATTCAGGCAGCCTCTCTTTAAAAGCTGGGTTGAATGATACAAAACATTCTTTCTTTCTTTTCTTTTAGTTGGGGACAGGATCTAACTGTTGCCTCCAGTGGTCTGCCTGCCTTAGCATCCAAAGTAGCTGGGACTATCCTCATCACTGTGTTGCCCAGGCTGGTCTTGGGTTCCTGGCCTCAAACTGTCCTCCTGCCTGGGCCTTCCAAAGTGCCAGGATTATAGGCATGAGCCACTGTGCCCAGCCCACAACCAACATATCTTACACAGCTGCACATTGTGAGGAAATAAGAGCAATGGATTTGGGGGTGGTTATGTTTTTTAAATTAAAACAATAAATGCAGCAAACAACTTTTGACCTTGTGAAATCCTTTTTTTTTTTTTTTTTGTTCTTAGTAACATTTTATTTATGTAGGTAGCACTTAAAATACATAATGCATTTAGGGTTACAGTGAAATCCTTTTGACTTAGGAGGCTAAAAGTATTTTCCAGGGTAGGTTGGAGATGGCCATGTTTTGGCTTCTGTCTCTCCAGAGCATTCTCAAGAATAGCCTTATAAGAACCAAGGAGTAGGTCCTTTGAAGTGCTACCAAAGATAAAATGTGTTGCTGTTTCTAATTCTTAAAGTAACCCCATAACGGAGGTATTGTTATTCCCGTTTACAAAGAGTAAAGTCAATGAAGTTAAATGACTTTGGTTATATGATGGAGATGCTCACCAGAATATTTAGGAATTGAGCATTGGTTTCTTTAACTGTGAAGCTTACCTGTTTCCCTCCATACCATGTTGGACTAACTGAAGAAATACTAACTTAGTAATGGTGCCACACACAACTAGACAAGTTGCGTTTGGGCCTTTCATTTCTCTCTGTTTTCTGCTTTCCATCTTTCTTCCATCTGTCAGTTGATTACCAAATGCATACATGTATTTTAAAGGTGAGGGAACCAGGTCACAGGAAGATTAAGTAGTTTTCCCAAAGATTAAGTAGTTTCTAACAGTTGGCAGTGTTAGATCTGAGAATTAAATCCAAGGTCCAAATAGAAAGGCTGCATACAGCTGTGGAAACACTGAATGACATTACTGTCAGCTGGCCACTATACCAAGTGGTTAGTGCACTGGCCCCGCACACCAGGGTTGGCGAGTTCAAGCCTTGCCTGGGCCTAGGTAACAAAAAAAAAAGTTAAAAGAAATGATGTTATTGTTACAGGCAGTAGAAACACATATTTTAAGTAGGATAATGATGGGCACAATGATATTTTCAGAATATTAACTCTAAGTGGTTGAAGATGATTAGAAAAAAGAGATTTAAGACCAAGAGATCTGAGACAAGTGTAGTTTCCCTCTTCCACAAGGATAGCAGTAAATATTTGAAGAAGGAGAGGCATGAGAGATAATTGAGATGGAAGAATTGACCTCACTAGTCTAGGGGTTTAGAGGAAACGGGAGGCAATGATGACTTCCTCATCGTGGGTAACAGGATGGCAAGGGCTTTGGTCAAAATGGGGAGGTCATTGGAAGAATCTGACAGATTTGGTTTGAAGTTCTAGATACATATATGGCTGTCAACATTTATGGGTTTAGAAATGCAGGGATATGTTTCTGATCAGATATTATAATTGGGTGAAAGATTTGGGTTCCAGTTTCATAAAATTAAGGTGGTAGTGTTTAATCATGTGCTGGAGGGAAGGTGCCTGGGCATAGAACTCTGAGGACTGTGCACATTTAGGGGCTGGGGAAAAGAGGGGTTTGGTCGAAAAAAAGGGAGACTCTGACAGATGTCAAAGAAATTGATAGAAGGGAGAGTTTGGGGGAAAGAAATATGGTCAGGAGTATCAATCCTTAGAGAAATCCTGGTAAAGGAAAATGGAAAGAGACCATTAGATTTTGTGTTATGAAATAAATAATACTGTGGACTTCTTTGATAGTGCTTCTAAAGGTATTTCCCAGTAGCGTGGATAATAAACCAGATGATAAGCCATAGAGACAATATAATTTACATGAAAGCAAAGCAAAAGATAGAGTGGGAGCTTGGCGAATTTTCAAGGCTGGGATATGGTCTTTGGAATAGTGGAGACTTGGTTGTCTTTTTCATCAGGGAAGACCCAGTTGGAGGTCAAGTCTATGGCTGATGCGTCACGCTGTGCAGAATGTCTAATCCACTCTCTGTGCTGAGTAGGTGTTTATAGAATAACCAATTTAGCTCTTTGTCAAGCCTTTTATATTAAAAAAAAAAGAATAAAGTAAACAAATGGAAGCCATGCCCTGTCCTAGAGGGCAGGAGAGGGGTTGGATGAGAAGCACAACTCAACCACAGAAAGGAGAGTGTTCAGCTGAGGAGCGGAGAGGGACCAAGGCACGGAAGGCAGTAAGGATGCAGGGAAGGGAGCTGAAGTGCTGAGGGTGATATTGAGGGGAGGTGCAACATGAAAGAGAACAATTGACAAGGTGTGGCCCCAGGCAGGCAGCACCCTGACAGTGCAAGCCATCAGGGCCAGTTGAGCTTCCCTTGAACTTGCAGGCTATTGTAAAGCCATTTTGTAACCATTGCTTACAAGCTTCCTTGAACTTTAAATAAAACAGTGCAATCCTAGTAAAGAGGCTGTGGAGCACAGCCAGACTTCCGGGACTAAAATTATGCCCAGCATCACCACTTCCCAGGGGAGACCGCAGGCCTCTGGGTAATGGAAGACAGCAGGCTGCCCCAGCAGCTGGTGACCGACAAGCTGCAGTGGATTGATGGCCTGGGGAGCAGAACTGTAAAGACGTTTGTGCCCAAAGGAAAGAGCTCAACCCTGGAGTCAGATTACTTGGGTTTGAACCCCAGCTCTGCTACCAGCTAGGAAGACAAGCTTGAGCAAATCCCTGCTGCTCCCTGAGACTCAGTTTTGCTGTTGGTAAAATGAGACAAGTAACAATACTTGTCTCATAGAGATGTGAAATGCTTCAGAGAATACTCAGTAAATTCTCTGTTAATTTTAGCTCTTTAATAATTGTCACTATTATTGATAAACCACAGAGGTGGGGAGGGCTAAGAAAGAGTACTCCCAGAAGGATTGTCCTGTATCTGACATATACTTTTCAGAAATAGGAGTTTTTTCCTTGAAGTCACCTTGGAATGTATTGAATAAATAGACTTCAGAAGTACTTTCTCCTGGAGGTCAGGTAGAAGAGTTCGTTGTCTGCAAAAAATAATGCCTCTTGATGTGTTTGAAGAAAAGGCCCTTTGTGCAATGGATATTGTGTTTCAATTATGTTTAAACCTGTTGATAAAATTTGTTATTAAATACTTATAATACAGGTCAGTGAACTGTCTGTTTATATATATTGTGGCTATAAATGCATTTGCATGTATATATTATATGCACACACTCATACACAAACCTCGAAAATGCATATATAGATATTCATGTGTATAACACAGAAATACCTGTATAACTACTTGATTTTCTTTGCTCTTTCCTGACACAGAAGCCTATTCAAATAGTGATATATTTATTCTCGTTACTTGGAGTGACCATTTTGCTAAACCATCCTGAAAATAGTCCCTTTGCTCCAATTTGGAGTTGCCATGGCAGGAATTATCCCTGATAACCCTACTGGCTCTCCTTCTTGCCCAGCGGCGAGATGGCACTCGCAGTTTCATTAAAGTCCCCTGTAGCTCAAAGAATAAATGGGAGAAATCAGGATTGATTACATTCAGTGCTCGCTCTATCTTTGTCAGGCTTACGTTCAAAGCCAAGTTCAAGTTCTCAAAGCAAGAGTAGCTTAACAGAGCTCTACACTTGGTACAGAGAATTATGATTCGGTGAACGTTCCCATATTATAAAGAGTGAAATGGAAAGAGTGGGGGTAACTTCGTTTGACGATTTGGACCTTCCAGTCAGTGACTTTAGCCCCGTTAACTGAATGGGTCTGGCAACTTAGTAGGAAACAAGTTGCTCGAATGTCACCAATGAATGGTGTGTCCTTTGACGCATGTGAATTACATGTAGGGAGCCTTCATTTTAGTTAGAAATGACACGGACAGCCGTTTGGAAGATGTATTGCAATGAAATCTTCTGTAATCCAAGAACAATGATCACTTCTGTTCTAGGGTTACTGTTTTATTGGAGGGTGGAAGTATTTAGAGATTATTTTCTTCTTTGCAACTGATGAAGAGAGTGAAAAATACAAACACCACTTTCTCCCCACGTCTTTCAGATACTCCCATTCAAATAGGATCTCTCTTTCATGCCTGGGTATAATTTTGTTGATAACTCTATTAATGACATTTATAACTGTCATCTACCTTAAATTATTTATTGAGCCATCACCCTTGTCTTCCTCTCTCCTGAGTAAGGTATAGGCAAGGACTTGAACTGATTTATTTCTGAATTCCTGAAGGTACATGGTATGAGGTCCTACAGGGAACACTATCTACAGGGCTATCTACTGGAGATAGAAGCCCCTGTGTCTCCAGGGAAAAAGAAAGTTGAGTTTCTGGGCATTGAATTAAGGATGAAATAAAGGCTTATGTCTTAATATTTTCTAAAATAATGAGATTGACTAAATAGCTGGTGACCTAAAAACCAGCATATAAAGAATGTCCTTGTCTCACTGCTCTTTGCTGAGTGAAGCTTTCCAATGAAGATGAGATAAGGGCAGATAAATAACTTCTGCTCTAAGATTATGGGTTTTCCTCTTCTTTCTTTTCTTTTTTATCACATCTTGACAGGTAAAGACATAGATTAGGAATGAAGAAAAGTCAAGAGATTAAAATTATACATTTTCTGTGTAACAAAGGACTCTTCTACAACTTGAACTTTACCTTGGAATTGAGAATATTGTAACCTAAAAACGTGTACCCTCATATTAATTTGAAATAAAAAAAAGTGACTATGCCCTATGTCTTGATGTTGCCATTTTGACTGAGTTGAAATGTTCTGCATGGTATTTTCATGCAAGCTCATGTTGATTACTTTTTTCAAAGTGATTCCAGCAAACTGAAGAATGTCAAGACGCTATCTTACCTAAATCAATCCCAACTGGTCTTACTAGTTTTTTTTTTTTTTTTTTTAATAACATTTTTGTGGAGTGATGTTACTTTTTGGAGGTGGGATGGGTTGGAAAATTGCCACATATTTTAAAATTGGAAAGGAACATAGATATAATCGAGTCTGTCTCCTTTCATACCTACCAGTGACGTGATATGCAGGAAAGTTAAGTGCTGTGAAGCTTTAGTGGGTTATTCAGCAGTAAAATCATGTTTTCTACCCCTTACTCAGGTCTTCGCTTACTTATGCCTACTTCCTGTGTTTTTCCCATGTTAATATTTTACTTGGTGATCTCCTGTGTGTTCATTTTATTTGCCTGACCAGGGTGTACATTTTTAAGGACTTGAATCTTATCTTCCACTTCTTTTGACCTCTTACCACCTGGCCCACGTCTCTGGAACATTATTATTCACAGCAGTAGTATTCACTGTAAGGATTAATGATTACTGTGGGCAGCATTTGTTTTCATCAATTGCTGTGGGTGAAGAAATTGAGAGAGGGTTGCAAAACTCCCATCAAAAAAGAAGAAGACAAAGTCAGAAGCAAGATAAATAAGCCTGGGGTTGTTTTTAAAACTCAGAAGAACTTTTTTGTGTGTTCTTATTGTTTTTGAAATTGGACTAATGGTAGAGGGGAATGAAAGGATGCAGATAAACTAAATTGCTCTCATTAGCTGCAGTTCAGAGCGGTGCTGAAGAAATACCTTCAAAGTGGGCTGAGGAAATGGGAAGAGATTAGTCTTTCCTGCTGCAGGTGTTTGCAGAAAGGTGGAATGAGGGGGTTAGGAAGGAAAATGGGAAGACAGTTGGCTTTCTCAGTCTTGGCTGGCTGTCAGCACTGTTAGTGCCCGTGTGATTCTTTGACATAGAAAGTTCAGAGGCTCGGTGCCTGTGGCTCAATCGGCTAAGGCGCCAGCCACGTACACGTACAGGTGGCGGGTTCGAATCCCCTGCCTGGGCCCGCCAAACAACAATGATGGCTGCAACCAAAAAATGGCTGGGCGTTGTGGCGGGCGCCTGTGGTCCCAGCTACTTGGGAGGCGAAGCCCAGGAGTTGGAGGTTGCTATGAGCTGTGATGCCATGGCACTCTACCCAGGGGAATAGCTTGAGGCTCCGTCTCAAAAAAAAAAAAAAAAGAAAGTTCAGAATCTTTGACATGTGAAGGTTCAGTCACAAAGAAGATGCCACTAAGAATTCTCAGTCCTTTGGGGCCCAAGTCCAGTAACCCTTTCAAGTAATTCAGGCAGGAAGAAGTGCCCAGGTGTGGTGACTTTAACTGGTTTTCATCTTTTCCTTTACTGTCATCCAGTCCTTTCTCTCCGATTCAGTTCAAACCTGCACTTTCTCACAGTCCCTTCCTCTTGTCAGGAAAGCCCATTTAGGAACCCCAGAGATTTCTTTTCTCAGCTACATTTTGCTTTTGATAATTCACAAATAATAGTTTGAAATTGGGGCATAATTTATATTCGCTCATCTCTTTTCGTTGGGGGTTTTTGCTTCAATAAGTCGTAGATTTTATAGTCTTGAATGCCAAGAGAATCATCCTATGCTTTTGAAAATTTATATAGTGTAGAAGTTTTCAAACATGAGACGTAATTAGGACAGTTAACTTCAGTTAAATTAAGAAAATAAAAATACTTAATAATTTATACACAACTCCCCATTAAATTGGACATTAATTGGCCAATCTTCTGAAGTCTAGCTTGGTTTTTGTCGGCGTATTTCCATATTACTGATTGGATTAGTATTATTTTCTCTCCTGAATATGTCAACTCTGATTTCCTGTTTGCTTTCCTATGTTAAGATGAAAGATTGTTAAGATTCTGCCTTCCCACCTCCTCCCCACTCAATTTGCCAGCAACTTAACTGATGTGCATTCATTAATTTTTCTAAGCCATTCACGAAGTTTCCATATAATGAATAACTTTTTTCTGGGTAGCTGTTTTATTGCTTTACAAGATATTGACTCATGCTATATAATTATCGTTAAAAAGTATAAGATATCTATGCATTTGGGACCTCCTGGTGAGCACAGAGGGCAGCGGTCCAGGGCCATGGGGCAAGGTGCTGGAAGAAGACCTGAGCACATACTAACACTCGCTGTGTCACAGGCCAGTACATTTCATGCAGGGCACGCAACCACAGTGTTCATTCTGTGATGAGGCAGGAAACTTTCTTATACATCTCAGAATATATCCCAGCTGCCTTTAATGTTGGGAGAGTGACTTAAACTTTTGATGCTCAGTTTCTTTGGCGATAAAATGGTAATGGGATGATACTTAACTTGTAAGGTGGCCGTGAGAATTAAATGAGTGGGGGAGTGTCCCCACAAGGCATGGCACATGTCACACTTCACATGGTAACTCAGCACAGCTTAGCTGTTTTTGTTTTTCCTTCCATGCTTGGTAGCCTACGATCTGGTCTCTCAACATCTTTCATTAGCTCCCCTCCCCCATCTTGAGTATAGGAGGATTTTTAGATTTCTTTGTCCTAAAAGACACTCTTCTCTCGTGACATTTTAATACCATAGCTATTATACTGTGTATCTGGGTATGTTCTGTCACCCCTGGAGAGGCAAAGCCATCGTCCTATTTAAGAGTTTTTCCTCCTTTCCCCAGGAACCAATATTTATGCTCTTGGGAATGACATCAGTCTCTCTGAGAGCCATAGATGCATGGCTGCCTGTGTTTTGGATGACTGTGTATAAGAGATGCTGACCCTGCACAATGTGAAGGGACTTGAGCCAGTTATGACCTGGACGCCATGCTTCTTTCTCCCTCGGATGCTTCCCTCCTGAGACAGACACTTAGATCTGGGAGCTATTGATGGAGAGCATACAGTAAAGGGTTGAAGCATATCTATGATTTTTATAGGCTAAGAAAGTAATTAGAGTCCACTGATACTGCTTTTCTTAATAACCACTTAGTAGCAGTTTTCATTGTTGTTAAAGGATTATCATTGAAGATACAAAGTCATTTATTCATTGGCCAGAAAAGTAGAGGGCGAGTGGATTCTTGGAACTGCCATGGGTTGGACCACAGCCCCCGGGGAAAGGCCTGAAAGCTGGAATGAGACTCTGTGTGCTGTCCAGAGGATGACTTGTTCTCCATGAACAAACAAGTTTGTTTTGCAGTCCTCCATGAGTTGGATAGAAGTGGGCTGTTTCTTAATCACCTCCTGTTAAGTTGTGGCTTGCCTCTCTTCTGTGTTAGGTATTTTATGTACTTTTCAGTGTTGGAACTCAAATACGTCTCCGTGTTACCAGCTCAGACTGCCCTTACAAAGGGCCGCAGACTGGGTGACGTGGACTAGCAATAGTGATGGGTGTTCTTACAGTTCAAGGTCAAAATGGCAGCAGGGTTGGTTTCTTCTGAGACCTCTCTCCCTGGATGGTAGACGGTTGTCTTCTCTCTGTGTGTGTCTGTGTCCTAATGTCTAAAATTAGCACATCGTGCCCCATAAATTCAGTAATGTACACAGTTATGAGCTAATAAAAAAAAAATAAGGGCAGGTGGCCCTCCCAGCCTTTTCTGGCTTTTAGTGTCCCTGTGATTCTTTGACATAGAAGGTTAGGAATTAATATAGGTCACACTCACATTGATTAGGCCAGACCTTATGGAACTCACCTTAAATTAATTACCTCCTTAAAGACTCATTCATGACAGCCCGCTACCTGTCCTGCAGTGGTCATTTGGAAAATGATTATGGAATATATAATGGATAGATGGATGGATTTTTGGTTAATTGTGTAAAGTCTATGCATTTAGCAATTCTAGCAATATTTTTGAGTTAATAATGTTTCTTAAAGATTTTGTTTCTTTCAATCTTAAAGATATGCTTAAAAGATAACATCCCCCGTGTTGTTTCTGTTTATTCAGAACTTTGTGTTTTGTCTATGGAAGCGTGTCCCTTCATCAGGTGAAAAAGAGCCAGCAGCCTCTGCAGGCCTGGCCAAGAATTTGCCAGGCCTTGAGCAAGAGCAGAGAGAGGCCCGCTGTAGATACTATTAGCAAATTGTTTTAAAAGTGTGTGCAGTGCTCCTATTGTGACCAGTCTGCCTTTCAGAGTGTCCTGGGAGGCCAGACAGGCTTGACTTTAGAATTCTCAAATTTGACCAAGTTCAGGAAGTGGCAGTGCCGGGAGAGTTGGTCCCAAGTCTCTTTCCCACTGAGGTGTCTGTCTGACCTCTAAAGAGTTTTGCACACACACCCCATCTCTGCAGTCTCCACCCCCCCTTCTAAACAAACTTAGAGTTGTCATAACCTCTAAAGAGGGCAGACCCAGTGGAAAGGTCCACCCAGGCCCTGGGAGAAAGAAGCCTTGAAGCCAGGAATTCTGGAACTGGGGTACCCAGGATATAGCCTCAAAGGGTCAGTACAGGCTTTGGACAGTCACACCCACTTGACCTTGTACATTTCTTGAGCCAATAAGAAGGGTATAGGCTGTAGTCTTAAGACAGTATTGGGGTCAGTTCTAGCTTTTTCAGGAACTCTTACTAGTTTTAAGATTATTCCCATACTCTCAATTCCCTGCAAAATGGTCAATATAGTTAGGGAGACAGAACATTCTGAGAAAACCCCAGAGTCAGAAGTTAGCCATATTCAAAGGTGATTAGTAGAGGTGGCTGTTTCACTGGGAATTTGCTTCATTAAGTCTTGACCCGCAATACCTACAGTTTTTGCACCAGTGAGTCCCCCCCAAAACCAAGTAATCATTTGTGATGAGACTTAGTTCTAGAAGCATGTGAGCAGGCAGTTTCCACGGGGAAGCACAGTATGAGTAGGCTCCCGCACCCCCTGAATGGGGCTGGCCCTCACCTGCAGTGAGCTGGAGGAGCTACCTGGCACCACCCCTGTGCACCAGTGGGACTGCCCAGACACTCACGAATGAACGACTAAGGTCACTAAAAAACTACTTTTGCAAATTATCTGAAGTTGTTTGCCAGGCTGTGCACAGAGCTTCAGAAGAAAGAAAAAAGCCACTGGTTCTCTTCACCACATAGAATAATTTATAGGTAGCACCAATTTAGTTGCCAGGGAGCAGCGGGGGCCTGTGCCTTCCCCAGCGGAAGGGACATTATGCTAAGCAGAGTGGAAGGCTTCAGTGCTGCTGGTAGAAGGCAGGAGACCCTTCTAATTAATTACATGGCTGTCTTTACCCAGCATGGGTAGCTCACTTTCTCATCAAAGTCCTTGTTTAGTCAAAGCCCTGCATTTCTTTTATTTATTTATTATTTATACTTCATCTCTTTCCAAAGAGAATTTGAGACTGCTGGGGGAAAAAAAAATGTATGAGGGGGTCCGGGAGACTCTGACAGGGGACTTTGGAGAAGAGAGTGCTGACTGAAGTTTGGAGGTTACTTTTTCTCTCCAGGATCTTGTTCTTGATAAAATGTTTTGTTCTACTTCATCGTTACTTCATAAGATGTTCTTTCAACTCTGTGCTGTCTAAATCCAGATAGCATCTTTGATCTTTACTGTCTCTCACTGCACGTGCCCTGCAGGCTTTCCCTGGTGGAGAATGACATTCAGATTGCTTACCAGCGCAGTAAGGCTTTTCCCGTCCAAGTGCAATAGAACCCTTGGCTCTGTTTCCAAGTTCTCCTCTCCGTGTTCCTTATGTAATGTCCTAGCCACATTAGTCTCGCAGTTCCTAAGAGTTCAAGCTCTCCCTTCCATGTACCTTTGGGCCTGTTCTTCCCTAGGCCTACACTATATTACTCTCTTCTCTGGTGTTCCATCCTTCTGCACACTGGATTCCCCATTTCGAACAATGCCTCATTCTTTGGGAATCCCATTCTCCAGGACTGCTATATTTAAACCCACCCCACAACTCCTCATTATCCTCCCGACATTTATTTATTTCCTTTATAACATTGCTCATGGTTTTATCATCTCAAATTTGTCATTCACTTGATTCTGTTTTCTTACTTGCTTTCTTAACATACTGCTTTCATGACTACAGGGACTGTGTCTTGGTCACCTTTGCATCCCACAGCCCTCAAACTGAATCAGACGCGCAGTTGCAGCTGTTCAACCTTTGTCGGATAAAGGGAAGGTTGAGAAATATCAGCTGAAAGAAAAGATCTGATACACTTCACTGGATTGGTAGTGTCTGTCCCAGACGTGTGCATCCCTAGAGAGAGTAGAATTCTATTCTAAAGGACTTAGTTTATAAATAAATGGTAAGCAGCAAAGAACCATCACAGAAAGTTTCTCTAAGGAAACCAAGGTCCATGGGGGAAATCACAACACGTGAAGTTGTTGCCCTCTCGTGTTTCTTTTTCCTTGTTTTGTCTCAGAGGGCAGACCTGTCTTGGAGGTGGAATACTTAATAAGATAAAACTTTATAGACCATTTACAATACTTTCAAGAACCAGGGCCTGTATTTACTTAAGTGTGGGAGCCTAGCAAAGGAAGGAATGAGAAACCCAATCTGATTTCAAGCATAGGAGCCTCTTCTTATCCTCTCTCTGTAGTTACTACGCTTTAAACTCCTGAGCTCAAAGCAATCATCCTGCCTCCCTCTGCCTTCCGAGTAACTATGGACTATCTGTAGATAGGCACCAGGCATCACCACTTCTGGCTGATTTTTATATTTTTTTGTAAAGACAGTGTCTTCCTGTGTATCCCAGGCTGGTCTCGAACTTCTGGCCTTAAGTGATCCTCTGTTCTTGATGTCCCAAAGCACTAACATGACAGGCATCAGCCACAATGCTAGGCCTTAAATTTTCTTTATCATCTCAAACTTCACAATATTCTCATAAGTTGAGTTTTATTTATTTACCATAGAAGATTGAAGCCCTTTTCTGGATAAACATCAGGTGTTTGAGACACAGATGAAAAGTCAAACAACACTATGTTCTATGTGTGTCTGTGTGTGGTATCAGGACCGCCTTTCAGCTGTGCTGTCTCCCTCTGGTGGCCGTCACGTGCACATGTGCCTGGGTGGCATGAACTTGTAGCTTGCTTTTCTTAAAAAGTCAAAAGTTATCATCTGCTCTTGAGTTTTTTTCGGTTGTTTTTTTTTTTAGTTTATGGGAGTTTTTTCAAACAAAATTAAATGGTTGAAATTAATTGGCACCACATAATTAAGAAAATACAAGCTTTTTGCCTTTGGGGTAAAGTTTTAAAAGCTATAATATCCCTCAATGAAAGTGTGTGTAAACTGTGTGTAAACCAGTGAAAGATCTATTTGTATATTTAAACTCCTCTATGTTTGGAGAACATATCTTAAAATCCATTCACGTGAGAAAGGCCACCACTATAGATTTTTTAAAGGATGACTTTTAGACTCTATGGTATATTTTTAATATTTTCCTTTGAATTATTCCTCGTGTGTACTGTGTTGCTATAATAGATATAATACTGAGGTCACTCTTTTTTTTTTTCTTGATCTTTGGAAATGACTTAATTTGATCTTAACCCGTATCTAATCGTGTTCTGGGGTTGGGGGGAATGTTCTTGAGAGAAGAGGATTAAAGATGAAAAATAACAATTTTTTTCCTGTTTCTTATACTCTCTTGTTCTCCCTATTCAGAAATAGTCCCCTGAACATAGCCTGACACCGCAGCATGACAGGTGTTCTGAAGGTGAGACAGAGTATTGTAAAAACCCATTTATTCATTGAGGCAATTTTATACCATTTACATTCAGAGCCATCCCTGTGATACCAAAATAGACTTAAGCAATGAATTTTTCATTTTTTAGACTCAGAGTCAGATAACTCACCTGGCACTATGCACTACGTAATCTCATTTCATGCATCTAATCAATATTGCCAACTGAAATCTGTATTCTCCTTTTGAAGAAGACATGAGATTTTTCTGTTTTATTGTGTGTATTACATCTGTGATGCAATACTTTGGTGGGGGAAATAGGCCTGTGTATATTTTTGGATCAGTTTTTTTTTTATTAGCTTTTTTATAGCTCTCAAAGATATTGGCCTATTTTATGTTGATTCTAACTATGTGGAATGGCAAAGCAGTAAGCAATTAAAGTTGATTGTTACGTTGAATTTATGAAAATGTTTAGAAGCTATTGGGTATTATATGAGTAGAAATACATGTTTTTTTGTATTTCCCAATTTCAAGTTGCAACCATTGTAAAACTGAAGTGTTAGGTACCTTCCCATCAAAACAAGTTTGTAATAATGGTTCCACTTGACCCCATTTCAGCAGTCCCATCGGTCAGTAAGAGAATAGGATTTGATGTCATTTTGTAAAACAAGTATAGTGCTGTAGTCATTGCAATTATTTTCTAGTTGCATTTTAGAACAGTTAAATAGTTTATGTTCGGGAACTAGTCATTCATCTCTTTATCTATCCTTCAATCTCTCTCGAGAGGTTAGGGAAACTTAAAACCTTTGAGAACTGTTCTGAAATATTATCTGCCTGATTCCTCACGGGACCTCAGATTGAAGATGTCGAAGAGTTTTTACAGACTGCCTTTTCAAACAAAGTAATCATCTGGAGGTCGTCCTTTGATTCCTTCACTTATTCTACACATAGTTCTTGAATGTCTGCCACGTGCTGTTGTAGGCTCTGGGGAAATAATGGTGAGCGAAAGCAGACCAGCCTCCGTCTGCCTAGAGCAGTGGTTCTCAACCTTCCTGATGCCGCGGCCCTTTAATACAGTTTCTGTGGGTCGTGACCCACAGGTTGAGAACCGCTGGCCTAGAGCTCACAGAGAGGCAGGACAGAGGCTCAGAGCAAGGCTCTGGACAAGCTCTGTACCTTGTTCTCTGATAGACTGTAATAAATGCCTCCACATGCATACAGAATTGGTGGATGTTAGCTGTATGTGTGTGTGTGTCACCAAAAGAGAGAACTATGATCAGTGAGTGAAGGGGGAAGTTAGATTCAACATAACCAGCTCTCTACTGAATTAGGGACAAATGTTTCCTGGCATGGGGGGTTTTGCTGTTGTTTAATGGGAATGACCAACATAATGAAGGTGCATTTTCTGCATGTTGTATAATAGTTGGAGTGATTTTTAGTGCTTGATACTGTTATTTTCTCCATTTTACATGAATTAACTGAGTCACAGAGAAGTGACGTTACGGGTGCCTAAGTTAACACAGCTGGTGAGTGAAAAGCTGTTCAGGGCATATGTCTCCAGAGCCCACCCTTTGCTCATTACCCTTCTCTAATTCTTTTGCACAAGTTTATGGAGTGCCTAATTTGCACTCTTAGTCATTTCACATGTTTATACCTACTCTTCCCAACAATTCTATAAGCACAAGTCATTATCCCCTTGAGATGAAAAAGGTGAGGCTTGGGGAGGGCATGTCAGGTGTCCCTCGTCACGCTGTGAGTGAGTGGATGAGTTGAGATCAAAACTAAATTCTAGCTGAGTCCAA
This sequence comes from Galagoides demidoff, assembly GCA_963574575.1. NCBI lineage: Eukaryota > Metazoa > Chordata > Mammalia > Primates > Galagidae > Galagoides > Galagoides demidoff. Next base: position 6,697 of record CAUYQV010159117.1, on the reverse strand, counting down.
GCTTTCTGCTCTTTTCACAATGCACAGCCAACTCTCAGATATTTGTTTGATCCAGAAGAGAGAAGGACCAATTTCCTGAAAGCAATTCCAGAGGGCGTGGACTGGTCATCACACCCACCTGGGCAAAGCTGATGAAAGGCACCAGCCCAGCCTCCTTCGCAGATCTGTAGCAGCAGAATCTGCAGGGGTGGAACCCAGAAACCCCCACTTTTCACCACCATTCCCTAGCGTTTTGGGGTTGGGTCATCACTATGCCAAGAGATGAAGGGGAATTCTTCCCCAAGGTAAGAGTGTGAGAAATCAGTTATTTGAATGTGATGAATGAATTGAACTACCTCCCTTTGAAATGGATTTAAAGTATGTAGAGATGAGCTGCAAGAGGTCCATCTTTTATGGACCATATAATTTTATGTTTTATTAGTACTCTCTCAATTCATTCTTCCCCCCTGAAATTCTGCTCTGCAAGATGCCCTTCACTACTGGGAACCAACTGCCAAGCCAGTTGCTATCCGGAATTGCTTTCAAGGCATGAAGACAGCTGGTGAGTCTGTCTCCTGGATGAAACCCACATGCAGGTGGTGGCGTGGAAAGAGGCCGCCATCGTGCAGTCCAAGATTTTAAAGGGACCAAGGGATGATCCCTGGGGTCGCCTCTGTACACTGAGAGCAGTGTGTGGTAATCAGAGTTTATGCATTTTCAGTTTATAACACTGGTTGTTTGTTCTAAACTTATCCCTATTATTTGAACCAATTCAAAACTATGTGAGAACAACTCTTGAAATGTGTTGGAGTATTTTGTGTTTGCCAGGAGAATAGCTTTATTTCTTTCCGTCTGATTTTAATGTTTTCAATTCTAGACAGACTGGAGCCAGGAAATTGTCAACTGTTTAAATAAAGTGTTCCCTTTCTTTCCTTCTCTCCTTCCCAACCTTCTTCTCTCCCTCTTTCCTTCTTTCTCTCTCTTTGTCTTAGTCAAGAAAGATATTCATCTAGTAAGAAATTTTAAAGGACTTGGTTGAGGTTCAGTGAATAAGGTAAAAAAAAAAATCAGTTTTAAGTTAGAGGGCAACTGGTGTTGTATTTTCCCCAGATTCCTTTGCTAATCCCCACATCTTGGCCAGCTAACCGTAGAACTCCCCCAGTTACTGTGCGAACAATATTTATAGCCTATCTTCAGGGACGTGGAAATGCACACAGATCTATAAATTGCTTTAGTGTTTCCAGACTGTAACAAAGACATTGGTAGTGCGGTTAGGACTGTGGATTCTGCACCTGCACGGGTCTAATTTTGAGCACAAATCCCTTAACTTCAGAAGCTCGAAGTCAGATTTGACCCTGGGAAACTTTTCTAGGAGAATCCCTCTTCAGTTTCGCTTGCTTATTTATACCACTTTGTGCACTGTGCTGCCTTGTCACAATCCCGCCGGTGCTGCAACCATTAAGATTTTATTAGGTTTGTCATAGTGGCATTACATTATGCAATTGGCAGTGCTTATTGACAATTCTTATTTTCTGTACTATGATTTTTATGGTCTGAGTTTATTAAGCACTCCTGGAATACTGCCTCCTGGAATTAATTAGAAAAAAAAAAACCCATATTAGGCAGCACGAGGAGAAAGATTCTTTGCAGAAAGATTTTATATGACTTAGGTGCTTGGAGTCTCAGTTCCTATGAAGAGAGTTAAATGAAAATAAAGTAGCTGGGAATCACTGCAGCTTGTTACTGTCATCTTTAAGAGACTGGCAGGGCCAGGTTCTTGCTGTCCCCCAAAGGGACATTTTTTGCACGTTGATTTACTCTCAGGCTTTTGAAACTGTTACCTACTTGAAATGAAAATTTCCGTTTCTACCTAGCACCCTCCATTAAGCTGTTCTTCGTCATCTCTGGTTTCTTGGAGAGGAAACATATTCAATATTGTATTCAAACAAATAGGGAAAAATTTGTTTTAAAAAAAATCTTTTGATCTCGGTATTTGCAATCCATCTTGTAAAGCAATTTTCCCCCAACGTTTTTGCCTTAGAAATGAAATACGCTTGAAGATTTTGAAACCAGAGTTTGTTTAGTATCTTCTAGAACAGTATTTTTCAACCTCACATCTCACAGCACACTTGAACCTATAGACTTGCACAGAACACTTAAATTATGTTGATCCAAAAAAAAGTTTAAGAAAAAGAATATACTTTCAGTGCCTTGAACTTATTTCAAAAATAATTTAATTAATGATCTTTAAAAGTTTTCACCGTGTACCTAAGATCCTCTCGTGACACACCACTGTGCATGCAGGTTGAAAATCACTGTTGTAGAGGATAGCTATGGGTGAGAAGCCGACGCCGCAGGGGAGGAAAGCTCTGTGTACCTTTGCTTCTCCTCTCGACTCACCTGAGTTTCATCTTTCATCACATCCCCTGCAGCTTGCATCTGTGTGCAGAACTTCTTGAGTCTCTTCCCTGGCGTGGGCCTTCTTTTCCATCGACTCTTCACAGAGGCCATCCTTTCCCCTGCAACCCTTTTCCTAATGCCCCAAAGACCAGGGAAGAGGTTTTTAACCCAGCACCCTAATGACATGATGCTCTAGTGTTAGAGCTCTGGACAGGGCACCCTAATTCCCTGCCTACTCGTTTCTCTCGGCGGAGGAGCTTTAATCTTCATGAGGCCAGAATCCACGTCAGCTCTGCCTACAGCTGTGACCTCGTTTTACTGCCCAGTAGATAGCTGTTGGATAAATGAATAAAAAGCTTATTCATTCATGCTTTCCTGGTGTCCATGACACGAAGGCTTTTCAAGTTGTATTTATTAGAAACTTATCTTCAATTTCCTGTAGAATATTAAAGTACTAATGCCAACTTTGTAAAGCACTTGTAAGCTGGGGTAGGTCAGCAGTTCTCAACCAGGAGTAATTTTGCTTCCCCGTGGGACATATTTATAAATGGTAACACTGGGGGACGTGTTGGATGCACGTTGCAGCCTGCAACAGAGAATCATCTAGCATAAAACGTCATGAGTGCCAAGGGCGAGAAACCCTGGAGACCTAGAACTTGATAGGTCAAAAGCGATTCTATTTAGTTCTACATACTGGAGTTCACCTTTTTGGATATCGTTAGTCATAATTACGTACAAAGTAATACATTTATGACATTTTCTTCATGTTCCTGTACCTTACAAGCATTTCACAAATATTTCATTTAGTTCTCTTCAACATGCTGTGATCAACTATTAGTATCCTCGTTTTCCAGATGAAGAGACTAAGCTTTGAAAAGTTAAATATATATACAAAATTGAGGGGCTAATCCGTGACAGAAGTGGGATGAGAACACAGGCCTGAGTGTTTCACCTTTATATCATCTTGCTTTCTGGGTAAGCACGGTCTTTAGCTTAAAGTCTAAACAGATCTCTGCTCAGTGTTCATTAGGAACCGCAGCTGAAAATACAGAGGGCATTTAAATTGAAAAATGTAACATCCTTCTGGCCTAGGTGTTTGTAATCTTACACGTCTGCTGGTTCGAATAGAGTGTATTAACTGACACGCATAGGCTGCGGATGGAAGCCTCAGAACAAACCTGCTCTGTGCCGTTGTGGGATTCCCAAGAAGAGCAAAGAGAGTTTATTTTCCTTCAACATTGAACTTGTCATAGCCGATCAACACATTGTGATTTAGATGAGTCTTTTCTTCTATTAAGTTGTATGAACAGTGACAGTTTGCCCCACGTAATCTTATTAGGAGCTTTCTTCAGGATCACATCATCTTCTTACATAATTATAAAAGAAGCGCTCAGGAGTAAAATATGCCTGCAAGAGAGCAAGACTGGGGGGGGGGGGGGGCAGAGGGCTGATTAAGCCTGTTCTTTCCTTTGTTCTTTCCTTACTGAAGATTAAGGTCAGGCAAGTGGAAAATTTACAATTTGGATGCATCATAATAGTTTCCTGATCCATCCCCGAGTACTTGGTTAACTCCTGTGATAACGTCCTTGAGGCGGTCAGCTGATGAACTTGAAGTAAGGGCTGTCATCCTCAAGTGTGGCTTTGTTTCTTGGGACCTGAACACTTGGCTTGTACAGACACTTTAGATGCAACTCTTTTTTTTTTTTAGCCAAGAATGTAGAGACCCTCATGCTGCAGCTTTTCCCACTTAGGACATTTTGTTCATTGTGTGCCACTGTCACACCTTGAAGATTACAGAGGAATGCTCAAAAACCTATTAGCTTCTATTCTTAAGTCTCTTGCTGTTTGCTTCTTCTGAAGAGTAAATGCTAATAGCAGTAAATGGGGGGAGGTTTTTTTTTGTTGTTGTTGTTGTTGTTAAATGCTTTACAGAAGTGAGCTCCTCTGATTGCAAATAACTGTGCCTTTGTATCCAGATAAACATTTTTCCTTTGAGGCCGAGTGACATACATAGTTGTTGCACACTGCTCCACCTGGCAGAAGTAATTTACATCTAAGATGTAATTTGAGACTATCTTCTGCGGACAGAAGTGATTAGTATGCCTTGTGCCTTCAGTCTTCTCAGAGGAGTCATGGGACAGGCGCTTGTCTTTATTTCACAGTTAGTTAAAACGTGAACAATTAAATAAGATGTCAGGGTGGTGTTTGGGGCAGTGCTTCTCAAACTTTGATGTGCTCACCTGGGCTCTTGGTGACATGCAGATTCTGGGGGGGTAGAGTTGTGATTCTGCCAGCTTCCCAAGTCAGGCTCAGGCTACTAGACCAAAGCCTATGCCTCACTAGTAGGATATTAGGGAACATTAAGATGGCTTGACATTTGAGCTAAGGATGGCATTCAGGTGATGGAGTTAAACTCATGTTTTCCTATGCTTACTTTTCATTGTATACATTATTCCTTATGCATATAGAAAGATTTCTTCCAGTGGAAATGACTCCCTTTCAATGGCAAAACATATATTTGCAAGGATTTTTTTTAAATTAAATAATCCTTGAATTTTTATAAAGCATCACATCTTTCTGATTTTTTTTTTCCTGGAAAGAGATTCTCCCTCCACCCCCTTTTTAAGATTACTAAACAACAAATGAATTTTACTATTTCTGGTCATCAGAGGCATTTTTTAGATGATTTATAACCTTCAGAATTATAAAACAAATTTACAATATGCTTGACACTTAATAACACATCTACTGTTTTTTTTTTCTTCTTTTTAAATTATAACACTAAAGATAGCCAAGGGAACACTTTCAAATAGTTCCTCTGTGCTTGTAGATGTAAGCTATTTCAGTCTCTGTGTATGGGTGAGAATTAAGAGACTCGTGGCTTGCCGTGTCCTGTCATGTCCACTTATTTTGTAGGGAAATCAAACCTGGCACCTTTCAATTAACTTCTTTGCCTCTTTAATCTAAAACCAGATGGAATACATTCTGGAACAAGAAGGCATGATTACTATCAGCAGATTGCCTTCACTTCCTCAACTGTGTCTTCCATCATTTCAAAATTTGCTAAAAGTCCTCTATACAACAGGAAAGCACAGACAGGAGGAAAGTGTTGTTGAAAGATAATTTGTCCCAAGTCATGAGTTTTGCAACTCTTACAGCAGATTGCGATGGTGTATCTCATGAGTAGAAATGTGTCATGTGCTGGAGCATGACCATTCTCCTTAGTGATGCCAGCATAAGCTATTTTGGAAGAAGATAAAGAGGAGAGGAGGCAGGAAGTGGGGAAGGAAGAAGTCTTCTCTCTGCCTTCAGCCTTCCCTCTCTGCATTATGTTTATAGTGTGTCATTGCGGGTGGTCCCTAGGATGCATCTTTTTTCTGAATGATTTTTTAATGACCTAGGAATGTGCTCATGACCTACCATTAGGTAGCAATAAGAAAAATAATGATTCCAATTTAGTTAAGCATATGTGTAGAAAAAGAGGTAAATAAACCAATTTGTTCAGTTAGGTTGGAATAATAGATAATAGGAACAATCTTAACCATCTTTATATTATATCCTTTGCATTTTCTGAGGTTCTGTATTAGGCGTGAATAAGCTTTTGCATCAGCTTTGTTCATGTTTACATGGATGGAGCTGGAACATATTCTTCTTAGCCAAGTATCTCAAGAATGGAATAAAAAGTATCTGGTGTACTCAGTCCTACTATGAAACTAATTTATAGCTTTCATATGAAAGCTATAACCCAATTATAGCCCAAGAATATGGGGAAAGGCGGGGGGAGGGAGGAGAATGGGTGGAGGGAGGGTAATTGGCAGGACCACACCTATGGTGCATCTTAAAAGGGTATATGTGAAACTTACTAAATGTAGAATATAAACATCTTAACACAATAACTAAGAAAATGCCATGAAGGCTATGTTAAACAGTTTGATGAAAATATTTCAAATTGTATATAAAAACAGCACATTGTACCCCATGACTGCATTAATGTACACAGTGATAATTTAATAAAAAAATTAATTTGTTATTTAAAAATATTTTAAATAACATTTTAAAAGGAGAAGGCAACAGCTAGAGCTTTTTTATAGCATAGTGTGCGGAAGATCGGATACTATATTTGGAAACAAGGCACTAGGAATACCTTTTTAATAAGGATGCATCTTCATCTTCTTTTTTTTTTTTTTTTTTTTTTGAGACGGAGCCTCAAGCTATCCCCCTGGGTAGAGTGCCATGGCATCACAGCTCACAGCAACCTCCAACTCATGGGCTCAAGCGAGTCTCCTGCCTCCGCCTCCCAAGTAGCTGGGACCACAGG
>CAUYQV010159114.1:0-14373 GCA_963574575.1 Galagoides demidoff | reverse complement strand
TTCCCACCAGCAGTGTAGGAGTGTTCCCTTTTCTCCACGTCCACGCCAGCATCTCTGGTTTGGGGATTTTGTGATATAGGCTAATCTCACTGGAGTTAGATGATATCTCAAAGTAGTTTTGATTTGCATTTCTCTGATGATTAAGGATGGTGAGCATTTTTTCATACATCTGTAGGCCGTGTTCCAATCTTCTTTAGAGAAATTTCTCTTCAAATCCCTTGCCCACCCTGAGATGGGATCACTCGTTTTCTTCTTGCTAATACGTTTAAGTAAGCCCCATAATTCTAACCAGTTGCCTTCCTGGCTTCCCAAGCACAGACTGGAGAATGGACATCACATAGTGATTTATGAAGAAAATATGACCAATATCCACAAGGTCTCTTCATGCCTTGAAATTATGTCCACTCTCCAGAATCTTCTCATGGCACAAAAGAGGGAAGAGTCCTAGAATAATTGAGATTACATTTCCTACCAGTCCATGACACAATTATGTTTCAGATAATAAAATAATTTTACATGCCCTTCTGAGTTTAGAACTGCAGCCCATGCCCCTTTTGCAAGCATCCACCCTCCTAGGACTGGCCTTCTCTTGTACGTGCTGGCTGGCCTTATGTTGCCAATGGACAGACCTCCTAGATCAGCAGTTCTCAACCTGTGAGTCGCAACCCCTTTAGGGCTCAAACAACCCTTTCACAGGGGTCTCCTAAGACCATCCTGCATATCAGATATTTACATTACGATTCATAACAGTAGCAAAATTACAATTATGAAGTAGCAACGAAAATAATTTTATTGTTGGGGGTCACCACAACAGGAGGAACTGTACTAAAGGGTCACGGTATTAGTCAGGTTGAGAACCACTGTCCTAGATGATAAGTAACTACCTACCTGACTCCCACATCCAAACAGCCAGCTTCAGCACCTGCTCCCTATACCACAAATTGTACCAAAATGCTTTCTCTGCCATCTCTTCCATCTTGGTAGGGACAACCCCACTATCTTGCCATTTGACTGTCTCCTAAAAATTTAGGATAGTCTTTCTTAACCAACAGATCCTATCCCCAGGAAAAAGCATGTACCCATATACACAGAGAAATGTATTTTGGCCACAGGGGGTTGACTGACCTATCAGAGGCCAATGCATGGACTCCAAATGGCTCAATGGATACTGGGTTCATCTCATCTACCCAGAACCTGAGAAGAGTATGGACACTGCCAGGTCTGAGCTGATGGCAACACTGGATGCTATAGGCACCATCTGGATTTAGATGACTCAAAGAATGACCCCTTCAGGCATAACTCCAGAATACTCAGGTATAAAATCCATGGCTTTCCTTAAAAATGAAATAATATGTATCACTCAAAGATGATCATCCCTTAATTATGCAGTAATTTCTTAAAAGTTGGCTTCACTGGGGGAAATTAGAATAGCAACTGGGAAATGTCAGGAATAAATATCCCAGCAAGGGACCTGCCTAGGTCATCCTGTCCCTCCCTGAGCCTTAGGGCACAGTCAGGAAGGAAATATTCCAATAGTAAGCCACCAATTACAGCTTTTGTGGCCTGGATCAGAGGTTCTAGAAAAATAAGTGTGGCAACAAACAGCTGAGACACAGAAAATGTATTAAATTCAGGAGAAATCATGAAAAGCATAATTTCCTCTTCTATTTTTCTTCGTGAGGGTTCTGTGTTAGTTAAGAGCTACCCATGGAACTGAGAACAATGAGAATTTGCCTCCAAATTTGCCTCCTCTCCCTGCTTGCTTGTAGTCCTGCCTGGGAGCCATTACAGAACCAAAGCCAAGACCAGGATGAGAATATATCATATTTTCACTTCTTTTTAAATTCACATATAATGCAATCATGAAATCAATGTTAGAAAGATGATTTGTCTCTAAGAATAAATTATCCTTATTTTTTAAATTTCTCTGAGAATGACGCTCCAAGTTCTGAGCCAATATTCTATGCCCTCAACACTCATTACTTCAAATTACATTCATTGTATATGTGCTATGTATATATAAATCCCTCCTCTAGGCACTAGAGATACGACAGGAACCTGCAAAACTCTTACTCTCCATGAGCTGGCCAATGTTGAACAAGTGTAACATCTTGGACAAAAGGGAAGTGTGGCGTCCCAAAGATGAACCCAGCCAGGCTAGGAAATTCCTCCTCAGGTCTTCCGGAAACTCTTCTTGTATCATTTAAGCCCTTTTTTCCTTCACACAAATACACAAGATATATATTTCTTTTGTTCAAACCTTTGTAAAATGGTTATAGTCATGAAATCATTCCTTATTCTTATCTTCTCTTGATTAAACAACTTCACTTTTTAACATTCCCTCACAGGACGTATTTTCTTGCCTTTAATAATAACTATCCTCTAATTGGTGCAGACCTTGACCATTTATAAGGCACTTTGAGGTTTACAGTGCACGTCCGCCTCATTATCACACTTTGATCTTCACAACAACACCGCAAGGAAGGCACTGCAGATATTTGCTGAGCACCAAGTATGCCCCAGGCACTGGTCTAGGGCTATGGGGGCACCTGTACCACTTTACACTTATGCCCATTAAAATGTATCCAAGTTTGGGGGAGCCATTTTCTCCATGAGTCAAGGCCATTTTGAGTTTTATTTCTGTCTTGCAGAGCAGTAACAACCCCACCCAATTTAGTGCCAGAGACAATTACAATCAGCATAGTCTTAATTCCTTCTTCCAGGCCATCAAAATAGTTATTGAGTGGGCTAGATCCCAGCCCCAATACCTGTGGGACAGCACTCAATATGTCCCCCCTTAGACTGATGCTAGGCCATTGATAACTCCCCCTAGGGTGACCCCTTCTAGCCTCTAGTAGGAGTATAAATAGAAAAATACTTTTCTAACATGTCAACAGAAAATGCCTGGTTTAAAAAATGAAAATCTTTACTAAAATTGAGATAGATCCCATCGATTGATTCCACTGGTCTACGTAGCCTCTCACAGCCACGGGAGGAAATTAAATTGACTGGGCGCTATTTGCTCCATACAAAACTTTACTGATTGCTACTTAGTATTTTATGTCCTTTCAGGTACTATCCCATTGATTGTCTGATGATTTATTCCAAGATCTTTCCAGGCATTGGTGTTAATTAAGTTCCCAGGTCTGAAATCTCCAGGTCATCCCATCTTGCTCCCATAGATGGGCAACTCATTTACCCTTGTCCTGTCCTTAGGGGATTTTCCAATCCTCTGTGATTTGGGGGAAACACTGGCTAATAGTCCTAAGATGAAAGTTGAAAATTCATTCAGTATCCTACAGGGCAAGCCATCAGGTCCTGCTGACAGGAACATATTAGGTTTTTCTAAGTTTTCTAACTGCGTTGTCCCTTTGGCCTTCTCTCCTCCTATTACAACTGGGACTTATTCCAGGCAGCAATTTGAAGGTGATATTATCTTCCCCATGGAGGAGGGTAGTGAAGAAGACACTGTAAAAAATAAAATAAATAAAATAGAAAGCTCTATCTTTTCACTCTGTCCTTTACTGTAGCATCTCAGGCAGAGACGACAATGTCATTCATCCAAATCCCATTTCCTTTTCCTCCTCTTGGCCGTACCGGAAGACTGAATTTCCCAGCTTCCCAAGCAGTTATGTTGGGGTCATGTGATTTGTGATTGGGTTTGGGCCAGTTTAATGATGGAGGAACTGAGGCACACATAGGTCTTTCTGGCCTAAACACAAAACACACTGCAGGAACCTCCATAGTCTCCCTTCTTTTGTAGCAGCCATAGGCACAGCATGTTGATGAGGCAAGGCAAGAACCACTGGGAGGGCTGCACAAGAGAGCTGCCCAACCTGCATTGGACTGCGACATAAATAAGAGATGCATTCTGGTCTATTCAGCCGTGCTTCCCAACTAGCTGTTAGGAAGTTTTCTGTGTGTCGATCTAAAACCTCTCTCCCTACAGTCTTCTCACACTGACCCGAGTTTTAGCCTTTGAATCATACAGGGAATCTATTTCTGACAATTACAAAGTAAAATTTTCTCTCCAAGTGTCCTTTTTGGGGAGTAATAAAATATTTAAAGAGTATCTTTTCTTATTTTCTGTTATGTTTCCTAGGTATATGTTTTTTACTTTAACCTTGCTAATCAGTCATACCGTTTTTGTACATTTATGTAAATTCTTATTTCATTTTGAGAAGACCTTGCCAAAGGACCTTCATCTCATCAGGTGCTACGCAAAGAGAAAAGTGACAAGATCAATTTTTTTTTTAAGTTACAAGAAATTAAATGGGTTAGATATCTATGCACATGTGTGTTTTCATTTGAAAAGTTCTGTAAAGTGACTTACTATACTGGAAAATATAACAAATATCTGAGAGTTCATCATCCAGTGTTCACATTTCCTATAGCCAAAGTCTCTCTCTTCCCCTCCCAAACCTAACTTTCTTTACCGCACAGAAAACTAGTCTGCCTTATTATACCTGAGATATATATATATCGATATACATATATATATATCAATCATAAAGAATATATCCTATTCTATATGTTTATCATATAGAATATATCCTATATAGAGATCATAAAGAATATATCCTATGGTGGGGTATATTTTTAGTTTACAGAAATGGTGTTATACCTACACAACTGGATTTTTTTCACGTAACATATTTTAAGACAAAATCAGTATGATACATACAGACCTAGTTTATGCAACTTTAATTACTATGTGGTATTAATTCATCGTACAAATGTAGCTAGAGATTATTTATTCATTTCGGTATTCACTGATGGACATTTAGGCTATTTCTAATTTATCACAATTATAATAATTCCAGTTGCTCTCCAAAGAGGTTTTGTTATTTTATTTTCTCCCACAAGCCATCTATGTGAGTTCCTAGTTCACTGTTCCTTAATTAACATTTGGCATAGTTTTACACCAAATATACACTATCGGTGTAGTTTGAAATAGTTTTGTTTTTGCTGGTCTTCCAGATCCCACAGTTCAAATTTGTCTTTCAATTCAGTCTTCGTTTGTCCTTCAATGCTTATAAAATTCTTACAAAAGGTGTTAGGGATGTTTTTGCTATGAATAATGTGACATTTTATAGTTTTGTCAAAAATATGAATGAAATATTTTGTACTATCCCATGTTACAATTGACTATTGCTGGTATTCAAAAGTTCTACTGACTTTTGTTCAGTTACTAATTTTGCAAAGGAAAAAGAGGTTTATAAATGACCAATCTAGGAAAGCAACATCTAATAAAGAAAACTTCAATTTTTTAGAGTATTTTACAGCATTTGTATTGGCTAATACAGGGCTCAGTCTTTCAGTCAAGAAGTATTATTTAGTGCCTGCAGGGGTCTGGGCCCTGTGATCAACACTGGGGGCACTCAGCGAGAATGTGACAAGCGATGTCACACTATCACAGAGGCTCAAATCACACACAGCTGCAGCCCCACTGACCATCTGACGCTGCTCAATAAAAAAGCAAATAAACAGGAAACAATTAAGTGAGATCCTTTTTATATTTATTGAGCATCTACTTCCCATGACTGCGAACAATTCAGTAGCTCTTGGGATTCCCAACACTTCCTCTAAATTTTCCAAATTCCAGAACATAATTACCTACATTTGCTTCTTCCTGCTACCTAATGTCACTGCAAGAAATTGATCCTCCATTTGGCCACAGACACTGGCTTGTATGACTGCAAAGGACAGCCTTTCCCTATCCCAGCCTCCCCCATGCCCACCCCACCCACACCACATCAAATACCAGCACTAGGGCTTTCTCACCTACATTGCCACTGCCTCTGTGTCACTGAAGAGTGGAAGACAGTGACTGTCCCATCAGGGCCATTGAGTGCAATCCAACAAAGTCACTGGGCGCAGGTGCACCTCCTCCTACTGCAGTGTGCAGAGAGCTGGCAGAGGATGGCCCTCAGCTGATACGCCCAAGAAGAGCAAGCCCTATCCCTCCACCCAGGCCACTGGCTATGCTCTCTAACATACAGGGAGTTCTAGGAATCAGACTACCTGAGTCTGAATCCCACTTCTGCAATTTACTGGCAGGTAATTTGGGGCAAGTTGCTTCATCCCTCTGTGCTTCATGTCCCTTGTCTGTTAAGTGGCACTGATAACACTCTACCTCAGAGTATTATTGTGATAATCAAATAGAGTCTACCCACGTAACTCACTTAGAACAACTCCATGGACTTAGCCAACACTCAAAAACGTTAGCCATTATTATGTAATCAAACATGACTCATAGCTAATTCACAGTCAGCTAAGCACACAGCATGTCTAGTGTAGATGCTTTCCTCACTATTCCCATGATTTTGAAAATGGGGTGATCATCACCTTGAAATCCTGCACCCTCATTCAGCTGCACTTTGTTCGGCTGCCTACCTCCTTGATGCGCGGTTTCCATGGAATGCACGGCCCAAATGTCTCACTAGGCAATTTCACACTCTTTATTACTGGTTAACATTTCAACTAGAAACCTCTTCCTAGGCTCCTGCCCTGGAGACATCCACATGGCTCATTTCCTCATTTCATTCAGGTCTCCCCTTAAATGTCACCTCCATGGAGAAGCTGTCGCTTAAAGAAATAATCTGGTATCCTTCCTTCTGCCACTCTGCTTTCCTTTCTCCATAGCACTTATCACTACTTGCCATTGCATATGTATATAAAATGTTATATAATGGTATCTATGTATGTAACATATATTTTAAATTGTTACATAAATATATATGTACAGTCATGCACATGATGATTCTTAGGTCAACAACAGATCACATATACAACGATGGTCCCCCAAGATTAGCACAGAACTGAAAAATTCCTTGTGATGTCAGAGCCACCCTTAGGTAGACAAGTGCATTATTCATGTGCTTTGTGATAATGTTGATAAGAACAAAACTGCTGTGCCACCAACTGTATAAAATGACAGCATATACAAGTATGTCCAATACATAAGACTATATTACTCGATAATAATTGGCAACCATGTTACTAGTTTGTATACTTACTATACTATAGTTTTTATCACTATTTTAGAGTGGACACTTTCTGCTTATTAAGAAACAAGTTAACTGTAAAACAGCCTCAGGTCAATCTTTCAGGAGATACTTCAGATGAAGACATTGTTGTCAGGGGTAATGCCAACTCCGTGGGTGTTACTGCCCACGAAGACTTCCCAGTGGGACGAGACGTGGAGGTGGAAGAGAGTGATGTTAATGATCCTGACCCTGTGTAGGCCCAGGCTAATGTGTGTGTGTCTTCAGTTTTAATAAAAACATTGAAAAGATTTTAAAAGATAGAAAAAAGCTTTTAGAATGAGAATATAAAAAAAGAAAAGTTTTGTACAGCTATACGATGTGTGTTTGAAGCTAAGTGATCTAACAAAAGAGTAAATAAGGTAAAGAAAATTATAAACTTTATACAGTAAAAGTTTACAGAATTCTAAGGGCAACTTATTTCTGAAGAAAGAAAAATATTAATTTAGCGCACAGCATTTGTGAAGTCAACAATAGCGTACAGCAATATCCACTCTCCACTCTCTCATTCACCCAAAGCAGATTCCACTTCTGCAAACGCTACTCAGGGTAAGTGCCCTGTGTAGGTGGACCATCTTTACCTTTCATACCATATTTTTACTGTTCCTTTTCTGTGTTTAGATATTTAGACACCTAAGTACTGACCATTGTGTTACCCTTGCCTCATATTCAGTGTGGTAACATGCTGTACAGGTGTGTAGCCTAGGAGCAGGAGACTGTGCCACACAACCTAGGTCTATGCCATCTAGGTTGTGTAAATACACTCTGTGACGTTTGCACAAAGACAAAATCACTTACAACGCATTTCTCAGAAAGTACCCCCCATCATTAAGCAACTCACGACTACAGACTATTGTCAAGAAGCAACGAGGGGTATGGTTCACCCACTTTCATTTCAGGTTTCTGGTCAAATGTCATCATCTCAGAGAGAATTTCCATAGCCACTGCAGCTACTCTCCTAGGCTGCTTTAGTCCTCTGGAGCAGTTATTGCTCTGTGATTATTATATGTTTTGTATTCACTATTTACTAAACATTTGGGTCTTCTCCCAGAGCCGCAAGCTTCATGGAGGCAGGGCAGTTTTTTTATAGCTGCATTCTCAGTACTTAGGACAAGGCCACAGTAGGTGCACAATAAATAAATAATGAATAAATGAATGGATTTGTGATAATTTTTTTAAAAATTTTTTTAAAAATCCAGTAATTTTTTTAACTGACAAAATGCATCACTTTTTCACCTCCACCCTTTCTTCTAGTTTTCCTTTCAACCAAAATTGTCTTTTTCCTACCTCCTCATTTCCAAATGTACCCAATGTTCAGACTTAATTAAATGTGTCCTTCTCCAAGAAGATATTCTTGGGATGTGACCAATTTGCTACTTGTCCTTCAATAGCTGCTCTTTCCTTCTTCCATAGAAACAGAACTCCAGACTTGAGCTAGACATGTAATCTTGTCAAACAGTAACTGTTCATTTCCCCTACAGCTAATGTAGCCATGTGGCTAAGTTCTAGCCCATGGAAATGTAACATGGCATCTTTGAAATTACTTACACCTTAAAAAAAAAATGCTTTTCCATGCCCTATGTCCCTATTTTTCATACTCCCTTTCTCCATCTGGCTTTCTGGAATCAGTTGTGATGGCTGAAATTCTAGCCACTATCTAGCACCATGAGGATGCAGTGCACAGCCTAAAGATGGCATAATTGGGAGCCCCAAAGAACCCAAGCTCCTAAAGACCTAATGAAACAGAGCTGTCACAAAAATCCAACTGCTGACTCCTAGACATTACCTAAAGGGGAAATGAACTTCCAATTTACTTACGCTACTATTAACTTGGATCTCTTTCCTTTTAGAAGTCAAATCTATTTTTAACTAACATATTCAGTTAAAAGTCATTTCTCTCTTCTGAATAACACATACACTGAATACTATAGCTATAACTTTCTTATGAAATGTATCATTTCACATTTCTGATTTAATAATATTAGCTAGCCATTTACTATGCAAATTCTTTGTGCCAAGCACTGAGTTAATCCTCCCAACTGCCCTGCAAGACAGATACTTTTATTTTAATTTACCAGATGAGAAAACTGAGGTTAATGGGGCTTAGAAAACTTGTATAAATTGCCACAGTAGGAGATGACAGAAACTGCAAACTCTGTGCCCTTTCTATTATACCCATATGCATGTCTTTGCATGTTTACCTGTAAGCTCCTTGAAGGCAGGACCCATGGTTTATGATTCTTTATACTCCCATTATGAAGAGCCCAGGGCCTTACCCATATTCAGCCATCAGTAAAGAGTGACAAGTGAATGAGTGAATAGATGAATGGCTAGATGGTTTGTTTGGTATGCATTTTATTGAAATATTCAATCTACTGAGGTAAAAAAAAAATAGAACAAAATATTATTTGGGTGGGGGTTTTTTTGTTTGTTTGTTTTTCGGTAACTTTCCAACATGTATTAAGACCAAAGCTAGACTCATATTCAACAATGAGGTGTATGTCATAGGTCAGGTTTCCTAGAAGCAGAGCCTGAGGCAAGGATTTGGTCCATGTGATTCATGGAGAAAGTGCTCTTCAGGAAGTACGTACAGGAGAGTAGGTAGGAGAAGCTAAGCAAAGATGTAGTATCAGGTCAGGTCTTCCCTTGGCCTAATTCCTGAACAGTCTGGAAAACAATCCACCCTGCAGAGTCATGCTCACCTTGAGGCCATCTGTTATTGGCTGCAGGTCTTCCCCTGTGCAAGGCAGAGCCCCCAGGTCTCCCAGTGTAGGGCAGTTCTCCTGAGAAGGCAGTAGCAGTGAGTTACCGGCCAACACTCAACAACAGCTGAGGATGCACCAGCTGGTGAAGGAGCTCTAGGCTGGGCAATAGCACCTTGCACCCCAAGAGTTTAATTGAAAATGTCATTTGGCTTCATTTCAGAATGGTGGAAAAGCTGATATGTCAATGAGCTTATCTTGACAGTGGATGTGTGAAACTACCTCAAATCCCTACCCCTCTGAGTGAAATGAGACACACACCACCTTATATATCCTTTCAATCCCTTCAATTTCAGTAGGCTTTCCTCTTCGAGATGTTTCTCAAAACTTTTTAGACAAAACCTTCTGAACATACAGCTAAAACCTTTAGCAAATATACCAGGAATGTGTGTGTGTGTATCTGTCTGTCTGAAAATCAAAATATGCAAATAAAGAGTTTTAGAATATTCAGAAAGTGAAATCAAATTGTTCTTCTAGCCCAGAACACTACTTGACAATAAATTCTAATCACTAAATACAGCTATTGAAGAAGATTCACAGGGAAAAACTAAGATGCTATTTTATAATGACAAATACAAGGCATTGATGTTGTATAAGAACCTGATTTGAATAATGGTGGAATTATGGAGCTTAGGGAATGCTTTGGTCACCTTCTTCACTGACCCCATTTGCCTGATTTTGCTGAATCTCTATATTGAAATAGTGGGGTTGGTAGAATGCACCTGTGCCCCACCCTCAAAACCCACCCAGCAATGCCCCCCGCCTCCCGTTGGCACACTAGCAGAATTAAAACACTGAAATTCCAAAGCTTCTGTACTGCTGCATAAAGGGCAAAATGCTTTAAACTTTTCCTGGAGAATACCAATTAAATAGTAAAAGTTCCTTTTTTATTTTCTCTTCTGATTCTCTCTTTCTCTCTCCTCTGGGTATGTGTGTGTCTTTCTCAATGTACCTGTTAGATTTTTTTCCCCAGGAAATTTTCTCAAAAACTCATAAAATGTTCCAAACTTCAGCATAGGTTTACACCCTGAGAATTTGTTATTCGTGAGCCAGGCCTTTTGAAGTCTGATTTCTCAGGATTGATGCTTTATCTTTAAACAGTGAACATGAACCGTTGACTCAAAGGGCCTCTGACAATCACTTAGGAATAACTCATACATTTGTGTCTGGGCAAGGTCTCCCCTACGCAGGGAACCTTTTGTAAATATTACTTACTAGAACCATAACACTAATAGATGTAGTTAATAATTATCACAATGTGCCAAAACGGCACAGTTTGCTCCCTGATTACAATATTAAATTGCTATTGAGCTGTGGTATTCGCTTCAGGCAATACTAGTAAGAACCCCCCAAAGACCCTGGCTGGCCTCACCATATAAAAATGGAAAATGTTCCACTGTACACAATGCTCAGGCAGCAGTGGGCTTTGCCAGAAAACAAACACAAAACTCAAAGAATAGAAGGAAAGTTTTATCAGAGCTGAAGTGTCCTTTCACTTGGGAACTGTCATCTCTCAAAAAGAAAAACACGCACACACTTGATAGCAGCTCACAAGGCAAGCCATTACTATGGGCACAGTGACGCACGGTGCAGACAGAGAATACCGCACAGCCAGAGCTGAAAGGCTTTGTTTTATTTGCATCCGATTATGACTAGAGATAGGCCATTCCAGCTCTGAAAAGTTGAGAGCCCCTCAGAGTGAACAGGCTTCTCTCCCCGTGAACAGGGAGGGAATTTTCTTTTCCCACACACCCTCTCCTCTCTGCCTGACAGGTCAAGTGGCCTGGACAATAGGGCAAAGTTACTGAGAGCAAAACTGCAATTTAATTGAGAAGTGTCATTAGCTCCAGGACAGCACATTCAAAAGCAGACACAATGGGGGCACTTGTCATGTGTAGCGCAGGCCAATTCACCCCTCATCCGCCCACATGCTGCCATCCCACCTCCATATTTGCAATTTTGGAGACCCACAGTGGGCAAATGAGCACTTAGCAATCAATTTGCACATGTAGCCGCCCAGCCCATGCAAACAAGAGGTTGGTTTGCCCACCCCAGGGACACAGAAGCACATCCAGGGTACGCCTACTACTGAGGCTGAACTTAGTCTAAGCTGCTTTATAGGAAATCAGGGCTCCTGAATGCAGCACAGTAATGAGAAAGAGAACAGTGGCTATTAGGCAACTAATTAAAAGAGATTCAGCAAGAAGGATGCCACTTGTGCCTTGACTCCTTCAAGCCAGGCAAACGAGTAAGCAGCCAGCAAAATGCCTTTGTGTAGATTGGGAGAGGGTATGCTGGGAACCATCTGCAGCCCTCTGAGCAGCTGCACCGGCTCTAGCCTGTGCAGGCAGACACAGAAATGGATGTTCCTGGCACACAGAGGAGATGGTAAATGTCTGCCCCTTTCCTTCCTCCCATGCAGCCTGCTTCAAATTACCAAGGTGTGCTGGGCTGTGTCCATTCCCCAGGTCAGGATAACCCGGTGTGAGCTCGGAACTCAGTGGGCAATTCAAGCCACCGTGTCACCTGTAACACTAGAACTTCCCAGGAGAAACAGAGGATGTTTACCCTGCAGCCTCTAAGCAAGAGGCCCAGCCAGGCACTTTGACTTTTGGCATGTTTGATGAATATTAAACAGCAAAGGGCCTTGTGGTTTTTTTAAGTCTATTCCTTCTTTTTATTTCTAAAAATATACTTGTTCACAATAGATTTCTTTTTTCCCATGTTAGTCTATGTTTTATGAATTCTTCAAGGATAAATAAGGTTCTTAATTATTTCCCCATTCCCAAAGCTGTGTGACCTTGGGCAAGCTACTCCCCACTGTGTGCGCATCAGTTTATCATCTATAAGTGAGGATAGCGCTAATGCATTCGAAATCTCATAGCACAAGTGCCTAGTACAAAATCAGACTCCAATACATGTTAGTCAATGCTGTTATTATTACTGCTATTGTTATTATCACTCATCTTTTATCCTCAGAATCTAGCCTAGGGCCTAGGGCCTAGGACACAAAAGATGTTCAAAATTTGTTCTGTGACCCGCTGATCGAATGAATGAATGAATGAACAAATGCCTTAGGTGACAGGCAGCTTTCCATCCTGAGTTTCTCTTCCCCAGTCATCATTCTTCCCAGGCCAGGAAATAAGGAGATTCAGGTCACCTCACTTCATCCGCCACCTTCTATCCCTCTCAAGTCTCCATGCCAGCTGCCCACACAATCCAATAAGAGAGGACGGCGACAGAAGTGTGATTTTTTTTTTAAGTCTCTTGTCTTGCACTCTAATGAACCTGTGAATTTGAAGGGAATAACCAACCCAAGTCGGTCCTAAGGGTTATTTCCAGAAGGCACACTGGGAGGCAGGATTGGGGCAGAGGGAGACCATGTCAGCTGCATCAGCTATGCTCCTCCCAAAAACCTCCACAAGAAGAGAGGAAACCAATACAAAGGTGGCTGTCTGGACAGAAGGGCCCATCTCAGGATAGAGCCTGAGCTCAAGCAGATAACCAGTGAAATTATTTAATGGCAGCATTAGGAACATAAATTCTGAATTATGGAGATCTACATCCTAATTCCAAATCAACACACAAACCATTAGGGAACTTATGAAAGCTCTTGGGTCTCACCTTCTTTATCTGTGAAATGGGGGTAAAATCAGCCTACAAGGCTTTGGGGAAGTTTAAATAGAAGAATGCAATAGAGAACTTAGGACAGAACCTGTCCCATTGAAAATTAGGCATCTCTCAAGCTAATGAATCACTTCCTACCCTGAGTTCTCAAAAAACTGAGAAATAGACTGAGGCCTCCAAAATGGATCAAATATTAGTTTTGTAACTGGTGAAACTGAACCGGAGAAGCTATCTTGGCTTAAGGTCACATTGGTCCTTCCACTCCTACCTCTACGCCAATGGCCGCCCTGCAATTCACAAAAGGGAGAAAGCGTTGACTACTTCAGTGACACAGAAACCTCCCTACTCCCCAAAGTAGTTGTGTCAGATGGGCCCTGGAGTTCCATTTCCATCTGCTATGCTGAGAAGACAAGCAGCTGAGTCTTTCCCATGGTAACCTGGGCTACGTGGTACAGCCTACAGCACACCTAGACTACATGGTACAGCCTACTGCACACCTAGACTACATGGTACAGCCTACAGCACACCTAGGCCACATGGTACAGCCTATAGCACACCTAGACTACATGGTACAGCCTACCGCACACCTAGGCCACATGGTACAGCCTATAGCACACCTAGACTACATGGTACAGCCTACTGCACACCTAGGTCACATGGTACAGCCTACTGCACACCTAGACTACATGGTACAGCCTACCGCACACCTAGGCCACATGGTACAGCCTACAGCACACCTAGACTACATGGTACAGCCTATTGCACACCTAGGCCACATGGTATAGCCTACAGCACACCTAGACTACATGGTACAGCTTACTGCACACCTAGGTCACATGGTACAGCCTACTGCACACCTAGACTACATGGTACAGCCTACCGCACACCTAGGCCACATGGTACAGCCTACAGCACACCTAGACTACATGGTACAGCCT
>CAUYQV010159113.1:0-29319 GCA_963574575.1 Galagoides demidoff | reverse complement strand
ATGGCCGGGCGTTGTGGCAGGCGCCTGTGGTCCCAGCTACTTGGGAGGCGGAGGCAGGAGACTCGCTTGAGCCCAGGAGTTGGAGGTTGCTATGAGCTGTGATTCCATGGCACTCTACCCAGGGGGATAGCTTGAGGCTCCATCTCAAAAAAAAAAAAAAGATAAGGACTCACTTTATCACTCAGGCTGGAGTGTAGTGATATGATCATAGCTTACTGCTCACTTATCTTTAACTCCTGGGCACAAGTGATCCTCCTGCCTCAGTCTCTCAAGAAGCCAGGATAGAGGTGTGGGCCACTAACACCCAGCTAATTTTAAAATTTTTTTGTAGAGATAGGATCTTATAATGATGTCCAGGCTATTCTCAATTCCTGGCCTCCAGCAATCCTCTGCCCTTGGCAGTTGTTATCTTAGAATTAAAATTGTTGGGATCAAATGATATAAATACTTATATTTAAAAATAATTCTGGCATTATTTTTGAGTTACAGAAAAATTATAAAAATGGCACAGAGTTCCCATATTTTCTTTGCCCAACTTCCACTAATTTTGACACATACATAACCCTTGTTGATTTGTCAAAACTAAGAAATTAACATTGGCACAATACTATTAACTATAGGCTTCATTTAAATTCACCAGTTTTCAGTATTTTCTGGCTGGGCATGGTGGCTCATGCCTGTAATTCTAGCAGTCTGGGAGGCCAAGGCTGGTGGATTGCTTGAGTTTCAGGAGTTCAAGACCAGCCTGAGCAAGAACGAGACCCCGTCTCTACTAAAAATAAATAACTAAAAAAAGAAAAACTGTGGCACGTGCCTGTAGTCAGCTACCTGGAAGGCTGAGGCAAGAGAATTGCTCAAACCCAAGAGTTCGAGCTATTTACCCATGACACTTTACCCAGGGCAACAGAGTGAGGCTCTGTCTCAAAAAATAAAAATAAAATAATAATAATAAAATATTAAAATAACTTTAGTATTTTTCTTCTTCAAAAAATGTCTTTAAAGTTTGATGGTTAATAAGAGTATCTCACTGTAATATTAAATATTTGCGTTTTGATGAGTTTGAAAATTATATTTTTGGCTGTTAGCATTTTTGAAAATGTTTGTACCTTTTGCCTATTTTTAAAATTAGGGTGTTCCACTTCTGAAATATAACACAGTTCAGTAATAGAACTACTATATTATAGCATATGGAAATACCGTGTATACTGTATAGTATAGAAATACTGATTTATAAGCACTTTATATAGGCTATTCATTTTTGTCAAGGCTGATAAACATATTTTTTCATAATTTTGAAATACATGGGTTTTCTGTTTTTATGTCATCAAATCTATTGTTTTAGTTTTGTGATTTATTCTATTACTTTTTTAAAGATTTGAGTTTTTCTTTTTTTTTTTTTTTGCAGTTCTTGGCCGAACCCACCACCTCTCCTATATGGGGCTAGTGTCCTACTCCTTTGAGCCACAGGCACCGCTCCTGGGTTTTTCTTTTTTAACAGCTTTATTAAGGTATAATTGATAAAAATTGCACATATTTAAGGTGTTCAACTTGATGTTGTGATATATGTATATATTGTGAAATGATTTCCCCAAATCCAGCTAATTAACATGAGCTACCCAGTCATATAGTTAACATCTTCTTTTGTGGTAAAGACATGTAATCTACCCTCTTAGAAAATTTCAAGTATCCAATCAGTAATTTTAACTGTAGCCACCATGCTTTACCAGATTTATGCTTTCACGCTGCTATTTAGTGTTTTGTTTTCAATTTGAAGAATCTCCTTAAGCATTCATTTTTCATAAGCCAGGTCTAATGGTGACAAACTCACTCAGTTTTATCTCGGAACAACTTACATTTTTAAAGGTTAGTTTTGTCAAGTATAGTATTTCTATTTGGCAGTTTTTTCCTTTAGTACTTTGGATACATTATTCCACTCTATTCTGGCCTGTAAGGATTATGCTGAGCAATCTGCTCACCGTCTTATGAATAATTATCCTTATCCCTTAATGGAAACTGATGAAGCTCTCAAATACTGATGCAGAGGGAAGAAATTCTAGGAACACATTTCAATCATGATAATAGCTTAATAAGGTTAACTACTTAGCTAATAAAGCCACTTTGCTACTGAACAAATACACCACTTAAATGAATTTGGTTGCTAAAAACAATGTAGCAAAACTGAAGTCAATTTGAGGGTGTCAAGTTACTGCATTTTCTATGTCGCCCGTAATTTTCTGGGTTACTGCTATTTCAACTGAAACTCATCCTCTGGTGTCACAGCCTCAATTAACGGCAACAGGCAGAAAAGACAAGTTATCCCCTGTCTAGCTTAAAGAGTCAAAGAATCCCCTTGCTTGAAACTCTCTTCATTCGGTACCCTGTCTGGTGAGGCATAGGACATCCTTACATCCTTACAGGTTGGAGGTGTGAGAGACTGTGGAAAACCAACTATATAAATAAACAGGAAGGTTGTGGTTAGTGACAAGGGCTCTGGAGAAAATAGATTGGGTAATGAGATTAGAGAGTCCGCTGGAAAAGGCCACATTAAATCGGCACATTGTGGGAGACCTCTCTGAGGAGATGACCTTTGAGCTATGGCCTCAGGAGAAAGAGTGGGATGTGGGAAAAGCTGGAATGGGACTCATCCCTAAGCAAAAAAGGGTTCAGGTATTAAAGACCTCTTTTTACTGAGCTAGGAAGTGTACAAGAGATAAGCACTCAATACTTCATCCCGTGGGCTTGTGTAGATCCATCCCTTTCTCATTTAGTACTGGGCTTTATCAAAACTTGAGCTGCAATATAGTCCTGTAATTTCACTCTGAGTGGAAATGTTAAAAGAATAACCCCCTTCCGCCCCATGGATCTAAAGACTGTGCTTACATTACATTGTGGTCATCTTCTCTTTGCAGTCCTAGTCCATTTTCCATGTCTTAACTTGACATTTGGTAAAACAAAATTTTGTTTAGCAATTAAAATAAAGCAAAGAACCAGATATGACACTATCTCCATTAAAGTAAAAAGTTTAATAAAAGCATCAGAAACTAAAGATGAGGCCTAAACACTAGACATCAGGCAGACTTATAAAACAAAGTACAATTACTTTTACAATTCAAATAAACTATGAAGTACAAAATCATAAAATGCCAACATGTATGAGAAAAGCAATTTACCACATAAAGATGTCTTTAAAGTGCTATAGTTTGAAACATCTTATTTTAAAGTTTAATAAACATCTGTTTTCAACATAATCTCACAAAAAGCCCAAGTTTTGTTGTTTTTTTTTTTTTCCTCAAGTAAGCTACAAAGTCTTTGGTCAGAAATACTGAAAATACATATACAAATTAAGGAGTAATAAATTTGTTATGGTAAGTTATTAGTGTAATTCAAAAGCATATGAACTCCATTTCAAGAACAAACTGCCTTGTTCAAGGTACAGAGTAATCCACACTTTTGTCATCCATCTGAAATCTATACAAGCTCTCCATTCACTTAGTTCCTCTTAATTTAGTCTATTACCTTTTAAACAAACAAACAAAATCCCCCCAAATCTTCCAGGCACCTGAGGTTTAGCCTGGATTTCATTTATCTACATTGAAAGTGTTTCTAAGTATATTTCTAAAAAGGAAAAGAGCAGTGTGATTGATAATATAAAGAATATAGATTCAAAAGTCTATCAATACCTGATTATATAATATTCAGTTCTTTCCTCATCCTCTTATGTTTGTATTAAGCAGTTATTATTTCCATTTCTTGCACATGCAGATGTCTGCCTAAAAATGCTCTAAGTCAAAGGAGAAATCTAGCCTTGCATTCAAAATTGTCCTAGAATGCCACTCACAGACTAAGAAGATCTGACCACCCAACAGGTGGCTAAAAACAGGTGAAGTCAGAGGTTAGGGAGATGTGGTGTCTCCACTGACATGAAAACAGAGCAAGG
The DNA here is from genome assembly GCA_963574575.1 of Galagoides demidoff. Taxonomy (NCBI): domain Eukaryota; kingdom Metazoa; phylum Chordata; class Mammalia; order Primates; family Galagidae; genus Galagoides; species Galagoides demidoff. Next base: position 25,382 of record CAUYQV010159113.1, on the reverse strand, counting down.
AAAAATGATTAAGTCACAGGAGGCCTTGCTAATTCAAGTTCAGAATTTTGTCTTTTTTCTTTTTGTTGAACTCTCAAAGTAACAACCACTCTGCATCTTTACTTGCCCCCTTCTCTATGGATAAGAATGGCAGTAGCTGCTTTCCTCCTTTAGGAAAATAACTCAGAGGCCCCTGGGCGTGGTCTAGTCTTCAGCTGCCTAGAGCTTACATTCTGTGTTGTATTTAAACAGCTAAGGCACCATTCTCAGTTTGTTCAAAATGGTTGTTTTAAATGATAAACAAAAGTCCAGTAATTTTTTTAAAACTGACTTTAATTGACATTAACAAATAACACACTGATTTTTTTTTATTACCTTTAAGCAACAAAAATGCGACCTGTAGTCCCTCAAATGGGGTGAGATTTCCCCCGTAAGTACACTTCTTAACTCATTCACAAGTTGACTGGACATCCCTAAGGCACTGTACGACACCCTCCTCTCTGCACCCCAGTCCTTGAAGAAGAAAGATACACATACCTATAGCTGCCACTAAGGGGTAGCCTGCTGTAAGATCAAGCGGTGGCAGCACCAAGAAGTAGTTCAGAACGCGCCCTCTAGTGACAGAAACCAGTAGGTTCGAACCCAGTGATGCTGCTTTTTAATTACTTGGCTTAACTTCTCTAAGCCTCAGCTTTATCAGCTACAATATGGCATCCTCTTAATAGAATTTCTGTAGGAAGTACATACAAGCAAAGCATTCAGTATGGCACCAGCACAAGGAAAGGCTTGGAAAATGGTTGCTCATATTATTACTGTGATTACTTCTGTACATGGAGTACTGTGGGAAAATAAAGGAAATGGGTGTTCATTCTTTGGAGCACGATCTCACTGGGGAAAATTCTGGTGTACTAAGCAAGACAAAGACTGCTTTGACATTTAGCATCCTGGCCCTAAGGGATCACAAGGTCAGCAGCACCTCAATCATTATCATAACCAAGAAACATACTCACATATTTCCAAATTCCCATGACTGGGCTTACCATCCCTGTTGAGAAGTGCTGTTATGGAGGGGTATTCAAGGATCAGATACATTGGGCCTGGTAGCAGTGTTGGTAGAAAAGGAACATTAGATACAGTATGAAAGAAGAAGCCTTTCCTGATGAATCTGAGTATGATAATTCCCAAAGCCACCCTTCAGGCCTTAAAGTCAAAGGGTAGAACTACATCTTTACTAACAACATCTCAGGAGAAATGAAATTATACGGCAAAGAGATGGCTCTCTCTAGTAACCCTAGACAAAGTTATGTTAGTATGTATAATATTGTTAGTGAGACAAAAAGAGACTTAATTGATAAATCAGTAACATTAAATCAATAAAAATAAAAATTATATTCAAGTCCAAAAAAAAAAAAAAAAGAACTACATCTTTGTAAATATTTCAGCAGGAAGGAATTTTACAGATGAAACCACTTCTTTAGCCAGGCTCACTATTCATGTAGTTGAACTAGAAGGCAGACATATAAATTTAGACAATAATTTCAGAGGGGATTTTTAACAATCTTAATTTCTTTTTTCCTCTGTATACCAGACAAGGGCCACTTCATCCCATGACTACAAAAAGTAAAAACTAAAATCATAAACAAAAGGTAACAATAACAGAACAAGGTCAAAGAAACTAACATAGAATCTGGGCTAAGAAAAGTTCTACCTCAGTATTACCCCCCAAATCTACCATCCCTCTTTAATAAAGTGTTCCAGGCTGAATACCACTTTCATGTTGCCATAGGTCTTAATAAGCCAGAAGGAAGATCTTCTTTTACTCCTGAATTTCTTCTCCAGAATTTAACGGCATTTTTGTGATATCAGAAAATATTTGAGGCATTTGACCTTCATCAGTACTGAGAGGTAGAAAAAAAGGCAAGTTGTGTTACCCTCATGTCACACATGAGATGTCTGAGGCACTGAGCAATGACAAGATAGGCTTATTGGTAGAAGTCACTGCAAATAAAATCCAGATTTCCTGTTTCCTTAGTGGTTTGGTCCCCCCTCCCCAAATCACAGACATGCATTACTAACATGACCAAAGTATCCAGCAGAGGAATCCTCTGAAAGTTTCTTTGGGCTCTACCCTTTATCCAGTCTGTCTCTAATTGGAGCCTAACTTGGATATGGAAGAATCTGTTTAGAAGGACACAGATTTGTATATTTTATAATTATTCATTTATGTATCTTTTTGCCATCTTTTCTTGGAGATGGTCTTCATCTCTTAGAAATGATTATGTTAAATGGATGTGGGGCTAATGTTAGACCAAATCTTCCAGTCAGGATGGGCTTCTCAGAATTCTTAGGTAAGGCAAACGTGAAGCTCTGCATCAGGCTCACAAACATCAGGAATAATTCCATCTTTGCCAGTTGCTCTCCCATACACACCCGCTTCCCTAGAAATTGAGTTCAGAAAAAAAGTTAAGGATTATGCTACCATCCCTTTTCCTATTTCAAAAGTACAGATTTATATAAAACGTCTAAATTGAGTATTTTAAATGCAGATACAGAGAGTTTAAAAATAAAATTGCCATATATATTATCCACACACATGCTGATCAGACTTTCACATACCAAGTTCACATTTTTGACTCCTACTTACAGGAGCCTATCTCATCCTAGACAGGAGCTAGAGACAGATCCAATGTGGCAGCTCAGCTGTCCCTTCCATGCCTACTTATCTCTTTTCTTAACTCTTACCTGGAAGATGATAGGGCAGAAAGTCAGATAAGAATCTCTAAAGCAGGCTCGGTTCCAGTGGCTCAGCAGCTAGAGCGCCAGCCAGGAGCTGGTGGGTTCGAACCCAGCCTGGGCCTGCCAAACAATGACAACTACAACCAAAAAATAGCCAGGCATTGTGGCGGGCACCTGTAGTCCCAGCTACTTGGAGGGACAAGAATCTCCCTTGGAGGCAAGAGAATCGCTTAAGCCCAAGAGTTTGAGGTTGCTGTGAGCTGTGATATCACGAGGGTGCCAAAGTGAGACTCTGTCTCAAACAACAACAACAAAAAAAACAGAATCTCTAGAGCAAGGGTGTCTAGTCTTTTTTTTCCTTTACCTTACATTGGAAGAATAAGAGTTGTCTTGGGCTATACATTAAATACACAAACACTAATGAAAACTGATTAGTAAAATAAAATAAAAACAAAGGCCTGTGCATACTTTTTGTGATATCAGACACCACAAATATGCAAAAGTCCTCACAAAATCAACAAGTAGCCTGCAGGCCACAGGCTGTATACCCCTTTTCTAGAGCCTTTCTTTTTCCATAGAAAGACTCCTGTGTTCCTAATCTAGGAACCTAAAACAGGAACTGCTAAAGTTAGGTGAACCCACACTCTCACCCATTAGACCAGCAGAAGTTCAGAAGTTGCTCTTAACTCCAATAGTCCCCTGGGACCCAAAAAACTGGGGGTAGACTGGTTACTAGAAAGGAAGATATCTGGTCATATTTAAAGATTTAAAGCCAATCGCTTACATTTTATTTTTAAAATATGAAATAAACATAGTGGAGATACATTATCTAAATTATCACTTATATTAGCTTACCAGGAAAGAAAGATTTTAAAAACAACATAAGATTCTTTTTAGCTCTACTTCTTTTTGAAATTACGACTTAAAAAATAAAAGTTGAACTGACCTATCCCAAAGGGAATAAAGGTTTCTTTTTTAATAAGTTGTCCTTGGTCATCCAGAAATCGATTAGGGTAAAAATCCTCTGGTTTCTCCCAAATGGCTGGGTCTCTGTGTACTGACCATAAGTTGGGCAAGATCAATGTGCCTTTAGGAATGTTATACCCTTGGAGCACTAAGACAAACAAAAGAAAAACACAGTGTTTAACACACCTTTACTTATAGTTCTAAGCATTACTATTTTTTAAAAAAAGGAGTTATATACCTAGCATCTTAATTGGCTGAGACTAAACTCTGAGATACTTGAGGGCAGGGATAAGATCTTAATAGTTGGCATCCTTCTCTCCACACCATCCCAGGACCTAGCCTGAGACAGGACAGAGGAGTCACCTTAATGGATGTTGAATGAATGAATGAATGAAATCAAAACATAAAAACCTCACAATTAAAACACTACAATAATAGAGCATTCAAGTATACTTTTCCTAAAAATTACAAATTCCTAATATTTGCATAAATATAGTCATTTATGTCCATACAACAATATGATGAAGAAGGTAAACTAAGATAAAGAGTTTTACAGGGAAGCCAACCTTGGTTTTTACCAACTGGCAAGTTAATATACAATCTCTAAACAGTGCCTAAAAGATACTGTACATACAGTGCATCTAAGTTGTACCAAAAAAAAAAAAAAACCTGTAAAGTGATCCAGTGTCATTTCATTTGTAAACAATTGCATCCTGTAATTGTCTTAAAGGGAGATGAAGCCCATTATATTATGGGCTATCTCCAGAAGAGGAATTAAGAATTCCTTATTAATAGGGATATTTAAAAACAGTTTGGCCATGACCAAATGGACATGTTTCACTGTAGGTAAGAGGCTGAAGCAGTTGATCCTAGAATCAGGTGAGCTCTTCTAGTTCTTTAATATTTGTTCTATGACTGCAGAATTTTAAAGATTGAAGTAAGATAACTTTCAACTAAAATCCTTAATTCCACATTTAAACTCGTTGTTCCTACCTCCATGGAAAGGACTAAGAAGTGCCTTTGTCAATTCTGGAGTTTTTTTTCTGCCAACGTGGCTGATTTAAATCACAGTATTTATTCGTTTTGCAGTATAAGCATGTGTGCTGTGAAGGCTAGAGAGCTATTAATAAAACTAAGCAGTGCTGGAATGCCAGCACAACTAATAATGGACAACTGAGGGCTGAAACATTCCCTGGACGTTTATCTACAACACAGTGCCAAAAAGCACAGAAGGATCAAACTAGACAACAGTCACCATACCCCTTACCTCAACACACTAGATCTTCACCATACCCCTCACCTCAACACACTAGATTGCGGGGCTGTGCTTCTCCCAAGGCCATTCAAGGGGAAGACCCTGGACTTGCCTGTTCTCTCCGAGGTCATATGAGGAATGGCAAGCGGCACCACCACAGTCAGCCTCTGTACCTCCATGATGGTGGCTTCAGTGTAAGGCATCTGGGCCTTGTCTGTGAGGGAAGGGGCTCGGTTGGGACCAATGACCCTTTCGATTTCTTCATGAACCTTTTCTATACAAAAAAGAAAGAAGCAACCGGAAGATAAGCCCAGGAGAGAGTTGGGATGGCCCATCCTATGCCCATCACCACTTACAACTGATAATTTGGCAGCACAGACCTGGTTTTGACTCAGGGAAGTGAAGCCATGGTCAGACAGTCCAAGTAGAGACAGCCCCAGAGAAACTGTGCCACCCTGTGACTTTGAAGGAGGATAGCAGAATACTCTGGATTCAGGAGCACCTCAGTAACACTCTCATGTGAGCTTGGGACTGACTCCCTAAGTAGACTGTGCCAACATGCTGGCTTTCACCAACTAACAAGTTAATATACACTCTCTAAACCAGTGGTTCTCAACCTTCCTAATGCTGCAACCCTTTAATACAATTCCTCATGTTGTGGTGACCCCCAACCATAAAATTATTTTCATTGCTACTTCATAACTAATTTTGCTACTGTTATGAATCGTAAGGTAAATATCTGATATGCAGGATATATTTAGAGGACCCCTAACATTCCCTGGACCTTTATCTACCCCCCAAAGGGGTCACAACCCACAGGTTGAGAACCACTGCTCTAAACAATGCCCAAAGCTCAAGATGGCCATCAATTATCCCCACTCTTGGGGTTCACATTCTTGTGCAGTCCCCTCCCTCATTGTTCGAAGTTGGTCTACAAGACTAACAATAAGGTAGAATTGAAGGCATGTCAATTCTAAGATCAGGTTATAAAACATCCTCATCTTCACCATTCACTCTCTCTTAGGTTACCCACTTTGTGAAAAGGTCAGGTTAAGGAGCTGTGCTATGGCCAATAATCATGTGGACAGCCATCTTAGAAATGGATCTTTCTACTCCATCAAGTCTACAGATGACTGAAGACCCTGCCAACATCTTAACAGTAACTTCATGAGACCCCCTAAATTGGAACCACCAACTTTAAGCTCCTTCTGGACTCCCGACCTCCAGAGACTATGAGACATAATAAATGCTGGTTGTTTTAAGTGACTAAATTTTAGGATAAGTCATTACTCAGCAATACTTGACTAATATAGGTAGGCACAATCCCATCTATGGTAAGCAGAATAATGCCCCCTCCAAGATGTCCACACTGTTAATCTGTAACACATAAACATGGTGCCTTACATGGTACTATATTGATGTGATTAAATTAAGAACCTAGAAATGCAGATTATCTAGGTGTGTCCATCTAAGTTCATGAGTTTTAAAATCAGAGAACACTGCCCTCATGAACTCAGAGTCAGAGGGAGCTGTGACTGGAAGTGTGGTCAGAAAGAGGCAGCACTGCTGGCTTCAAGTTGGAGAAGAAGTCCATGAGCCATGGAAGGTGGCAACAGCACGGAAATGGATTTTCTCTGAGAGCCTCCGGAGAGGAATGCAGACCTGCCAACATCTTGATTTTTAGCCTAGTGAAAGACATAGCAGACTTCCAATGTATAAAACTATAAGATAGCAGATTTGTGCTATTTTAAGCCATTAAATTTGTGGTGATTTGTTATATCAGCAACAGAAACTAATAAACCGCAATTCCCAATATTCTTCCACTGTTAAATGCCACCAACATTCACTATTCATCAGTGCTATGAACTAGCTATGATTTGTGAGTCACACAACTTCTCTGGGTCTCTGTTTTCCACTTTCAGAACAAGATAAATGGGTTCAGACAAGCATTATGATTTCCTTCAGCTCTAGAATGTTCTTCTCTAAAGGTCTCTCACCATCATAGATTTCACACAGAATCAGCCCTGCAGAGATTAAAGCAAGAATAAGCAAGTTATGGCATTAATCCCACTGTCTAGAAGCTTGGGGTTTCACTGTTAATACCTTACCCACACCCTATGAGACTGAAGTTTTTGTTTTCCAATCTGAAAACATTGCTTAGTGCTCAGAGCCACCAGATCACTGAAGTTGTTAATCCTGATTTAAACAACCTGGTTTTGCCATGAATACAGGAAACATTTTTCAATTACCTTGTACGTCAGGGTTCAGCGACATATATAACAGGCACCAAAGCAAAGAGTTAGTTGTAGTATCAGTCCCAGCAATGAAAAGATCCCCAATGATATAAAACAAGTAATCTTCATTAAAACTGCTGTTGCTGTTATTTTTCCTCTCCTCCTCCACGTGGAGAAGGTACATGTCTATGAAGTCCTGAGGGTTCTCTCCATTCAGAGACTCTTGATGGTCTTTGATGATTTTTTTAAGGAAACTAGTTATATCCTTTTCAATCTGTCTTAATTCCTTAAATGGTCCAAAGGGAAGGTAATAAAGCCAGGAGCATATGTTAACCAGGAGGAGCTGGCTGTTCAGGGAGATTTCTAACCCTCGTGACATAAAACCAAGCATTTCCTTAAACTCACTATTGGTATAATCGAAGCGCTGGCCGAAGCACAAGGAGCAAATGATGTTAGAGACGGCATTGCTGATGATGGGGGAAGGACAAAAGGGCTCTTCTCCATGCTTCTGCATTTCCTCTTTCACATATTTGAACTCCTCAATAATCCTGGGCTCCAAACTGAGTTTGCCCAACCCAAAATGACGAAGAGTTGAATGAGAGAACTTCCGCTGTTGTCTCCACACTGGACCGTAATGTGCAAACACAACCCCTGCAAAGGGACACCAGGAAAGGGAGGTAAGAGAGCATTCCAGATAATAGGGAACAGAACCAAGAAGCTTACTCGCATTTGTCAAGTTTCTGATACAAAGTTCATACACAGATAAAGACTACTAGTCCAGAAGAATGACTAGCAAAGTTTAGTTATAAAGATAGTATGTTTCTAATAACAACAAAAATCACATCTAATTAAATTAGGAGAATTTTCTTTGTTGCTTATTATTATAGATAGTAACTCCTGGTGAAATGAAAAGCCCTAAGTTTCCGAAGTTAGAGGGCATTTCAAAGTCCTATATTTCATAAGAGTGAATCCAGGCTTAGAAAATACTTTCAGCTGGATAAACCTATATTCTAAACGCTTGCTTACATTCTGAACATTCTAAACCAAAGTATGATAACTGACTGACATAAAGGTAGAGACCACACCTGCTTGTGCTCACCATTAAAATCCCAGCTTTTGGCAGAATGCTCTGTACATAAAATGAGGTTAAATATAATATGAGCTGACTAAATGAATAGCCCCACAAGATAAGAACCACTGGCCATCAAAGCTTGGAATCTAGTAACTGGAAGGTCATCTAAAACATCTGTTGTTGGCAACAGCCGTGATCTGAAAACATCTGAGCTCACTAAAGGCTCCACAATACATCCTACTTGGTTCTCACTTCTACATTTCCTACCATCAAACCAACAAAGCTGCTGCTAGAGGTTGCATCAAATTGTCCTTCAAATATTCATTGTTTCTTGTCCCCTATTTCATCTTTCTATTTTCCATGGTGTGCTTTATCATTTCAGCCAGTTGTCCTCCCTTCCCACATCATTTCTGAATTCTTACTATGTGCCAGTGGATACAGCTGCAAATGAAACAAAGGCTTTATTCAATGGTTAAGTCTTTTCATACTCTTCAGTACTCTATAAAAATGTCTTTCAATATAAACATCCATGTGGTCTAATGTATCATACAATTATCAGTTCCATTTTCCCCCTTGGAGTCCTCCAAATGTCTGCTCAAATCTGCAATGTTACTCTCTTGGCCTTCTGCTTAGCTGTTGTTATTTCTGTTTGTCAGCACTTAGGAATTTTCTTAGACCTTTCTGTGTAGGAAGCCATTTCCTCAATCCTATGTCTTCTTTCTTGTTTTACTTCCTCAGTTTGCTGAAGCACATTCTCCAGTAGTTTCTGAGAAAGGATGCATAGAAGGAAAATTTCTATCTTACAGGCCTAAAAAAATCTAGTTATTCTACCATTGGACTTCCTCAGAATTTTGAAGACATTGCTAAGAGTGGACTGATGAGTCATAAAATATGTGCATCTTAACATAACTGAACATTGTTAAATTACTCTCCAAAGTGAACAGTACATAGAAAGTATATAACTAGAAGTATATAAATCTTCTCATTGGTTCCAAATGGTTGCCATCACTTGATACTTGTCAGTGTTTTTATTTTTACCAATCAGAGGCTAAAATGTATCTCATCTGATTTTTATTAGCATTTCTCTGATCATTACTATGGGACAGAGCAGTTTTTCATTTGGTTATGGGCCAGGTTTCCTATTCTATAATTTGTACTTCTCTACTGGCAATTTTTTCTAATGTATTCTAGATGCATGGCAGATTTCTCTTCTCATTAGGTGAATTATTTTTTCACTTTTTAAATGGTACTATTTGATAAGCAAATTTTAAATATAGAGACAGTTGGATTTAGCAATCTTTTTCTTTGATTTTTGCTGTACACATTGTTTTAGAAATGTCTTCCTACCACCATAAGTTCATAAATACATTCTCTATTTTCTTGTGAATTTTTAAAGTTTTGCTTTTTCTATCATCTACCTGGAATTTATATCTGTGTTAAGTACTACCTTTACCTATTGTAAGGTAGCAATCTGAATATTTTTACCCCATCGTTCAAGTGTAATTGATCAAATGCCATCCTTGTCACTCCCACCACTTGTAATACTGCCTCTGACATACGTTTTCTATACCCAGGTAGTCCAGTTTATAGGCTTCTAGTTTGTTACATTGGTCTATTTGTTTATCACTGTACTTAAAGTACATTACTTTAATTACTGATGCCTTATAGTAAGATATAAATATACTTTATAAAGTCTTTTTTTTTTTTTTTTTTTGAGACAAAGTCTCACTCTGTTCCTGCAGGCTAGAGTGTCATTGGTGACAGCTCACAGCAACCTCAAATTCCTGGGCTCAACCTATCCTATTGCCTCAGCCTCCTATGTAGCTAACTGGGACTATAGGTGCCCACCACGATGATGGGCTAGTTTTTCTGTTATTAGTAGAGACAGGATCTCACTCTTGCTCAGGTTGGTCTTGAACTCCTGAGCTCAATCAACCTGCATAGGCCTCCCAGAGTAGTAGGCTTTTATAATATGTCTTAATATTTAACAGGGAAGTCCTCTTATCCTCAAAACCTTGCTCTTTCCAAAACCATTTTTGGTATTCTTGGCTCTTTACTCTTTTATAAAAACTTTCAAATAAGCTAGTCAAACCCTATAAAAAAGGTTTGGGATTTTGATTGACATTATATTTAATTTCTAAATTAATTTGAAAATTGTCTTCATAATTGGATCTTCTTATAATTGAAGAATAAATCCAAAGTTGGTAATGACATTTCTAAGCTTTTTTTGAAAGAACTGGTTGATGTAGTTTTCTTATGTTTTTTTAAAAATGCATATTCACAAATAAAAATGGCTTATAAATTTCCTTTCTTATGCTGTATTTGTTTGGCTATAGTGGCCTTGTAAAATAAGCCAGGATATATTCTCTGAAAGAATTTGTCTAAAATTGATACAACATGTTCCTCTCTTCCTTCAGCTTTACTCTGTATTCCTTCAGCTTTTTCTAATATAAAAGTTGGCCATCTGACTCATTTTCAGAATTTTATAAGGTCTGACAATTAAGTTTGCAAACTTGCCACCATGTGCTTACGTTGGCAGTACTGTACAAACAACTCAGTAAGGTTTCATAACCTTGATGTATCAGTGTCTCACAGTTGTGATTGGGTCAGTGTGTAGCAGTGTCTTCCTGAGTGGCATTCATTATTTTTGAGTGTTTTGTGTGCCATCACAAGAATTCTGGAGCTTGAATTAGAGCAATATACAAACATTCATAAATTTCTTATTAAACTTGGCAAGAGTGGAAGTGAAATCAGGGACATGTTAGTGCAAGTTTATGAGAATAATGCCATGAAGCAAATGGTAGTATACAAATGGGTTAAACATTTTTCTGAGGGGAGAGAAAGCATCAGTGATGAAGAGAGGTCAGGACGGCCAGTAACAAACAAAACTGACAAAAAACATTGCAAGTATTCATGGAATTGTGCATCAGAATCATTGGCTAACTATGAGAAGCATAGCGGACAAAGTAAACATTGATAGAAAAATCTTAACTGAAAATCTGGGCCAAAAATTCCTGGCTTTTGCATCACAACCATCCACCAGCTCACACAGCACTCTCTGTGAGGGAGTTTTAGCCAGTAAACAAATAACTGATGGAAACACCCTCCCTACTCACCTAATCTAGCCCCCAGTGATATCTTTCTTTACCTGAAGATAAAGAACATATTGAAAGGAAGACATTTTCATTACATTAAGGACATCAAAGGTAATATGATCATAGCTCTGATGACAATACTAGAAAATGAGTTCCAAAATTGCTTTGAAGAGTGGCATCAGTGCATAGCTTCCTAAGGGGAGTACCTTGAAGGTGATCGTGGTGACATTCAGCAAAGGGGTACATAGAACTTTTTCTAGGACAAGTTCTTGAACTTAATTGTTAGATCTTGTATGTTAAAAAATAAGATAAAACTGTATATTTGCCTCTGGGTTATTGTTTTCATATATTTTCATTCAAAGTTTAAATTTTTTTCTACTATGAATATTTTTTGCTACTTGGGTTAATTTGTCTTATGCTGATTTTTAACCTTTGATGAAGGCAGTATGTGGCCAATTTTAATAAAATTTCCAAATAAAGTTGAGAAGAATGTTTATCCAAGCAATGTTTGGGTATAGGGTTTTCTGTATGTACAATGGAGAAAACTTGATACCGTGTTTCCCTGAAAATAAGACCTACCCAAAAAATAAACCCTAGCAGGATTTCTATGCATTTGTTAAATATAAGCCCTACTCTGATAATAAGACCTAGTGATAATTAGACCTAGCAGCATACCTACCCAGATATGCAACATAGCCATGCCCTGCATTCTGGCACGGAGGGGTAAGGAAGAATAGAATACCTTTTATCTGCCACAGCTCCTTTCTCTGAGCGGTGGAGCAGTGAGGAAAACTGGAATACCTTTTATCTGCCACAGCTCCTTTCTCTGAGCCATTCGCACTTGCAGGGATGTGCGTGTGGTAATCCTTTCTCTGAGCCATTCGCACTTGCAGGGATGTGCATGTGGTAATAACCGTGGTCACAGGCATCCTATTTGTGCACGTGCGAATGGCTAGGGGAAAGGAGTTCATGCATCACTAGCACCAGCCCCACCAACAAGGTCGGCTCCCCCATCAGATTCCAGAAGAAGATGACTTAACCGTATTTGAATAAATATAAATTGTTGTCTTAAAATAAGACATCCCCTGAAAATAAGCCCTAGTGTGTCTTCTTGAGAAAAAATAAATATAAGACAGTGTCTTATTTTCGGGAAAACACGGTAACTATTGTCTGTATCTTTACCAAACTTTGAACTCCCCTCCATTCAAATATTTATAGTAAAATATCTAGCTGTAATAGTGGATTTGTCAATTTCTCTTTGAAGTTGTGTAGGTTTTTACTATATGTAGATAAATATCAACGTAGCTATGTAGATTTATATCTATACCAATGCATCTATTTATGTTGTTAGACACACATATGTACTAAATGACATTGTTAGGTACAGTTCAAGCTCAGAATTACTGTATCTAACTTATTCAAGAAAAAGCTCCTTTTATCATGTAATCCCCTTCTTACTCTTAACAATGAAGTATGACAAAGTCTATTTTGTCAAAATGATACCATGTTTTTTTTTTTTAAAGTATTTTCTCTGGTGGCTCTCATAGCCCAAGTAGGGCACTGGCCACATACACTGAGGTTGGCAAGTTCAATCCCGGCCCAGGCCAACTAAAATGACAATGACAACTGCAACAACAACAAGAAAAATAGCCAGGCATTGTGGCAGGCACCAAGTAATCCCAGCCACTTGGGAGGCTGAGGAAAGAGAATCACCTAAGCCCAAGAGTTTGAGATTGCTGTGAGTTGTGACACTACGGCACTCTACCCAGGGCAACAGCTTGAGACTCTATCTCAAAAAAAAAAAAAGTATTTTCTCAGTACTGTATAAACATTTCCCTTATTTTGAACTTTTCTGTACCCTTATGTTGGGGTATGCTTCTTTTTTAGGGGGAGAGGGATTATGTTTCTTTTAAAACAACATGTAGGCTCAGTGCCTGTAGCTCAAGTGGCTAATGCACCAGCCACATACATCTAAGGTGGTGGGTTCGAATCCAGCCTGGGCCCGCCAAACAACAATGATGGCTGCAACCAAAAAAAATAGCCAGGCATTGTGGCGGGCACCTGTGGTCACAGCTACTTGGGAGGCAGAGGCAGGAGACTAGCTTGGGCCCAGGAGTTGGGAGGTTGCTGTGTGCTGTGATGGCATAGCACTCTACCCAGGGGAATAGCTTGAGGCTGTCTCAAAAAAAAAAAAACAAAAAAACCCATGTAATTGGATTTTAAAAAATCTCTAACAGTAATCTGTCCTTTAGGTCCTTACATTTGGTCCTTTTACATTCTAATTAATGATTTATTTCTAACATATTATTTTGAGCTTTCTATTTATCAGCTGTGTTCATTCTTTCCGCCTTTTCCTTTGTAGCCTTCTTTTGAGTTGAGAGAAACAATATAAATGCTCATCTTCATATCCTTAACATTCTTATTCAAGGTCTAGTTGGGTGGTCAGCAAACCTACAACCCACAGGCCAACTTCTGCCTCCTACCTCTTTTTTAATGACCAGAGGGCTAAGACTAGCTTTCACATTTATAAACAGTTGGGGAAAAAATCTAAAGAAGTGGGGAAAATGGTTGGGGAAAAAATCAAAATCATAAAATTAAAATCTCAAGGTCTATTAAAAAAATCATAGCTGGAACACACCAGTTAAGGAGCCACACTCATTTACTTACATATGTTCTATAGCTGCTTTTATACTAAGATGGCAGAGTCGAGTATGTAAATTGCAATTCAGATTGGAGGTGGAGGGAGAACAAAATAATTTTCTCTACCAGAGTCCAAGCTAAGACAGAAAATTTCCTTGTTTTCTTTTGCTGGTGACCAGGTTTATTGAGCGTTTTCTTTCAACCAGAGTGAAGCCCTTCAAGAGTCTCATCTTTATCTAGGAGCAACTTTTTATTTTGCATGGTGCCAGGCCAGAAGGGCAGCCAGAACCCCAGCCAAGAAGTCCTTAAAACCTAGAGCGCTCCAGAGCATCTTCCTTCAATTTTCTGCAAAGGTAGAGGTGGTGCTCTGGACTCAGTCTAACTATATTTTATATGTTTCAAACTATACCTGGGTTTAGTGCACTGGCTCCCTTCTATCTCCCGTGATTACTGGTACCGCCAATCTCTGAGCCTTTCTGGGATTCTGCATGGCAAACTGGGGAGTAGTTTTATACTATTCCCTCATACTCCACTATCATCCCCCTCTGTAATCATTTAGGTGTAGTCATTTGCCAGTCCTGTATCCACTTTTTATCTTGGGCTATTATGGTACAGGATTGTAGATATCTCTTCACTTCATTATGGAGTATGACCTTCCATTCAAAGTCCCTTTGGTATGGTGAGTGATTTTCAAGACAAAGAAGAAATAGACATGTTTTAATATCTGAAACCAGAACTCTCTCTTTATTTAATAAAGCCCCATAAAAGTATTTCCTAGGCAACCAAAGTTCAGTCATTCTTCCTGTTTTTAACCATGACTAAGTCTTTTGCTGCAAAAAATTCAGAGGCTGAGTGTTATTGGGCCTCCTTCTCCTTTCACAGGTAGTTTTCCACTCTAAGATTTGGTACTAATTCTAACTACCCTCTCATATATTTAAGATACTACATATATAACATCTCAGCTCTGTCCTAATTCTCAAATAACTATTTTTCCTTTGTTAGGTTCTTTGTATCATTTACTCACCATCTTTTAAACTACATATTTGTATTTTGGAAATAGTTTGTCCAGCAAAATCACTCCATGGCAAAAATCAAGGCTCTTTTAGTTGGAAATGACAAAAGTAGAGGATAAACTTCTTGAAAAGGTCTAGTAGGCTATGGATGCAAAAACAGGACAGGAAAGGTATTATTACCACCTTAGGGAACACTAAATGCCACAGTTTTTCTTCTGCACCTATTTTCCCTTCTTTCTGCCTGCCCGACTTCTCTACTGTAAACCAGCTTTTCCACAAAACAGGAGCTATCTTGAGAACCTATTCTCCTAGTTTCACCATCAGAGAGAAAAGCTCCTTTTTTTGAGACAGAGTCTCATATTGTCACCCTCGGTAAAGTGCCCTGGCGTCATGGCTCATAACAACCTCTAACTCTAGGGCTCAAACAGTTCTCTTGCCTCAGCCTCCTGAGTAGGTGGGACTACAGATTCCCACTTTAGAGATGGGTCTCACTCTGGCTCAGGCTGGTCTGAACTTGTAAGCTCAGGTGATCTGCCCACCTTGGCCTCCCAAAGTGCTGGGATTACAGGTGTGAGCCACTGGGCCCAGCCAAACTCTCTATTATTATTTTTTTTTATTTTTATTTTTTGTAGAGACAGTTTCATTATATCACCCTCGGTAAAGTGCCGTGGCGTCACACAGCCCACAGCAACCTCCAACTCCTGGGCTTAAGCAGTTCTCTTGCCTCAGCCTCCCAAGTAGCTGGGACTACAGGGGCCTGCCACAACACCCAGCTATATTTTTGTTTGTTTCAGTTTGGCCAGGGTCAGGTTTGAACCCACCACCCTTCGGGATATGGTCCGGCGCCCTACCTACTGAGCTACAGGCGCCACCCCAAGCTCTCCATTTTTTAGATCTGACCTGAAAAATTTTGGGGAAGGATTCAGACACTTCAGTCAGGTATATACCTTGGTGACACCAATTTGGGACATCTTACGTTTATTTTGTGGCTTGAGGTTTCAACTATACCATGACTATAAATTCTTATCCCAAACTATGTGAAGACAGATATGTATGAGTTTAGATAATTAAGTTCGAAAACTGATCCTAGAAAAAGTTCTGCGTACCTCATTGCTGAATCAGTATGGTCACCTTTGATGTACTACCCTTGGGCAGCTGTGCCCCAACATCAGCCCTTAGTCCACCCTTCAAAGCACTTTTTCTAGGATGAGTTCACAAATTTAATTGTCAGACCTTGTATGATAGTAGCTCTGATGATCATTCTAGAAAAAGAGCTCCAAAACTGCTTTGAAGGGTGGAATAGGTGCTGGTATCAGTGCATAGCTTCCCAAGGGGAGTACTTTGAAGGTGACCATAGTAATTATTCAGCAATAAGGTATGTAGCACTTTTTCTAGGATGATTTCGCAAACTGAATTGTCAGATCTTGTAGTTATGAATTCTTGAGTCCTGTGCCCAACCCATGTTTCATCAGAGATGAACTATTCTGATCAATCCACCTTTGATCAGTAGAGCATTTAAAGTATTATGGTCATCATTACTATTAATTTAAAAATCTGATGCAAAACTCTGGCTTTATTAGTTTCCAAAAATTCCTGGATTTCTCCATGCCAAGTTTCATAGCAATTCATTTACTTATATACTTGCTGAGCCCCTACTTTGTGCATGCAGTAATGATTCTGTCCTCCTGTGTCAGTCCAGTGTGAAGACCCACATCCAGTTCCAAAGTCAAAATTATGTAGCTTCAATTTTGAAAAGTGCACTGAAGGAACAGTGCTTGTGCAATGAGCCTGGTACTAACAAGGGAGCCAACCTACTTTCAGAGGCTATGAGAAAAGAGTGTCCTCAGGAAAAGGCACTTAAACTGACACCTGACTGATATGTAGAAGAGACAGATAAGTCTGTGGCTTGTGCCAGCCAATGAGAAAAGGGAAGACTAAGAAACAGGGGTAGGGTTAGAGAAAAGTCAATTAATATACCACTGCAGCAAAGAACATGTTTTGTAAGCCACAGAAATACCCAATTTAGGCTCCAATGAGCAGGAATCACAGACGCTAGAAATCAGTGTATGGTTGATAATAAGCTCGTACTGTGTTTTCTGGACTTCCTATCTTACTGGAAAACTGCTTCTTAAATGCCTGCATTCAAAACAAGATGAAAGGAGTATCCTTTTCTGTTTGTAACACGGCCAAAGTTTCTCTCTGGCGTCACAGCAGGAGCGTGAGGGAAGGAGAGAATTCCCCCCACACATGAAGCCTGGCTTCACACCTTGTTCTCTTCTGCCTCTATCACCCTCCCTTAACCCAGCAGGTTTCCTCCTTCCGATTCTGAATTCTAACGGGTCACGCGTCCAGTCACTGCTGGATGCGATCATAAAAGCTCCGGGTGGAGGGTGCTGCCGCCGCCGCCACAACCCCGTTTAGCGCAGGGCGCAGGCGAGGGGAGGGCCGGGTGCGCGTGACTGGGAGCGGCGCGGGAGCCGCAGCCCCACGCACCCGGAGCCCCGTCCGCGGCATCGCGCGTACGCACAGCCCGCGGCCCCGGCTCACCCTTCTCTTTGGTTATCATGGAGATGAGCGGCATCCGCGGGCGGTCGCTGAAGACCTCTGCCTGCTGCACCAGCGCGTCGCGCACGCTGTGGAAGTCGTTCAGGACCACCACCGGGTAGTGGCCGATGAAGAAACTGAAGATGTTGCCGTACACGCGGGCCAGTTCAGCCAGGAGCACCTGCGGGGCCAGGGCCTTGACGTCCATCCCCGCGGCCCTAGCTCTGCGGTTCAGCCAGTTGTGCCGCTTGAGGAAGGGCGGCAGCAGCACGTGGCCGACGTTGCCCACTAGGGGCCAGGGTGTTGGCCCCGGGGGGATGCCTCGTAGTCGGTGCCACCGCAGCCAGTTCCAGCAGAGCAGCGCGACGAGACCGCAAAGCAGCAGCGCGACGCCGCTGGGGCCCAGCTGCAGCAGCCCTGGAGGCACGCGCACGAGGCTTGCAGGCCAGGGTGGGGTTTCTGCCGGGGGCTGCCGCGGCCCCACGGAGGACATGGTCGGTGAGGCGGCGTAGGTAGCCTCAGGCTCTTCTAGCTCACCCTAGGGCACGCGCACGCAGCGGCTCGCCCTTTCGCCTGTGGGTAGCTCTGCGTGGGCAGGTCGGGGGCGGGCCGGGGAGCCGCGGAGGGCGGCCGGGATAGGCTGCGCTCGGCGCATTCTCCCCGCCGCCTCCAGTGAGCTGCGCGGGGCGGAAGCCGCGGACGCGCCCGGTAGTCTCCCGAGGAGGCCTGGAGAGGAGGTCCGCAGAGGGGCGGGGAGGGGCGTGGCGCGCGGGTCCTGAAGTTTGCTGCAGGGTTCGCCTAAGTCCCTTCTTTGGGTCAAGTTTAGAGGTAACTGCCCGAACCTAGGATGCGCCCAACGCAACCTAGCTCTCCGATTGGCTGTGGGATTTCCTTGCGTCATCGCTGGCAAACCAAAATGTTTTGAGGGCATAAACCGCGCCAGGTTCTGTGCTGAGTGCTGGTGCAACTGGTGAACAGACCGCCGAGAGGACATTCGCGTCACGGGCACTTTAACCCTGAGCTGGTCCCACTCCATTGCCCAGAAGGCTTGAGTGTGGCGTTCCTGGTAGCCAAAAGGCAGTTATTCTTTACCCAAGCTGAGATTCGCAGGAAGAAAAGGCCCTTTCCATCCACCCAGAGAAAGCAAGGTGCTGGTAAAGCCAGGATAACGAGGGGACCGCGGAGCGGAGAGTAAAGCTCTAACTTGCCCTCGGCCGGACAGCCCTGACCTCTTTTTTGCGGAGGATGAAAGTTCAATGTCCATTTCTGGCCTGGGTGAAGCAAACTATGTGCTTCAATCCGGGGACTGGTGAACAGGCCGCCGAGAGGACATTTCGTACACTGGCGCTTCTGCCCTGAGCTGGTCCCCACTCTACTATAGAAGTCCCGGATGGGGGAGGAGTGGCAATATTATTGGTATTAAACCAGACCTAAAATTCTAGATTGAAATATTAACTACAAACTGCATAATCCTTGAAAAACAAAGTCCTCCTTTAATCTTCTCTGATAATGCCTTTTTCTGTCTTCTATAGGCCAAATTTTTGGCTTCTATTTATGTTCAGTTGACTGTTGAATTGTCTATATTGAAGTTTTTTCTTTTCTTTCTTTTTTTTTTTTTTTTGAGACAGGCACAAGCTGTGACCCTCACAGCTCACAGCAACCTAAAACTCTTGGGCATAGGCGATTCCTTTGCCTCAGCCTCCCAAGCAGCTGAGACTACAGCCACCCCCCACGACGCCCGGCTATTTTTTTGTTGCAGTTGTCATTGTTGTTTAACAGGCCCGGGCTGGGTTCGAACTTGCCAGCCTTGGTGTATGTGGCTGGTGCCCTACCGACTGAGCTACAGGCACCATCTGAACTATTTTTTTTTTTTTTTTGAGACAATCTCATTTTGTGGCCCTGGGTAGAGTGTTGTGGTGTCGCAGCTCACAGCAACCTCAAACTCTTGAGCTCAAGCGATTCTCTTGCTTCAGCGTCCCTACTAGCTGGGACTACAGGTACCCGCCACAACACCCGGCTATTTTTAGAAATGGGGTCTCGCTCTTGCTCAGGCTGGTCTAGAACCTGTGAGTTCAGGCAGTCCGCCTGCCTCAGCCTTCCAGAGTGCTGGGATTACAGGCCTGAGCCACGGCTCCCGGCCCTGATGGTCCTTTTCATTCAGTCTTTTCCACATAGTAAAAGTTTGAACCCCTTGCTATACTTCTGAAGGAATGACCAGAGACAGCAGAGTGAGCCTTTTATATTCATTCCCTGATCCATTTTATTTATTTTTTCAATAAGTGCTGCCAGAAGGGTACACTAAATTGGAAAAACTCTGTTCTCATGCTATTTTTGAAATGTTTTTTGTAAGTTTTTAATTTTAAGCTTAAACCCCTCAAACACATCTCACATCTCTATAGTTAATCATTTTTTGCTAAATTACTTTTCTCATTTTTGGAATTTTTAAGAGAAATAAAAATAAACTACTTGTCTGTAGAGATAATTTTCACCATGTTATCTTCTTCTCATTAGAGCCTTGCTCTCTAAAATAGTAATAACTAACATTTTTTCCTTACAACTTAGGTTCACGAATGGTTTTAAAATAGTTGAGGATGTAACTAATTTAACAATCCTAACAGCCACCCTCTTATATTTTGGAGGATATACCTGCATTTATGGCATTTTCCTAAACATTCCCTTATGTTCATTAGGTTCATAGCTTTGTAAGGCAAATGGAAAGTGTGTTAAAGTCTGAATTGTGGCCTCCCTCCCCAACTCATGTCATAGTCCCAATTGCAAGCACCTCAAAATGTAACTGTATTTGGAGAAAGGGCCTTTACAGAGATACTTAAGCTAAAATAAGGTCCTGTGGATGGGCCTAATTCAATATGACTGACATCTTTATAAGAGGAGATTAGAACACAGACAGGGAGAGGTAAGACCAAGTGAGGACCCTGGAGAAGGCAGCCACACGAGTAAGGGGAGATGTCTCAAAAAAAACAAACCCTGCCAATACCTTAATCTTGACTTCCAGTCTCCAGAACTGTATGGGAACAAATTTCTCAGTCTGTAGTACTTTTTATGGCAGTCGTAGGAAACTAATATAGGAAGCTATATTGTTTATAATGTTTTACATGAATCATTTTAAACATGAAGCCACATAGCTCATCCAGTGCTTCTTAAGCATGAATTTTCACAAATCACATCAGGGAGTTTTTAACCGATAAAGAAACACTTCCTGCTTCATCTTTCCTATGTTAAGTAGGTAAATAAAATAATAATTGAAAGTGTAGAGGAAGAGAATACTAAAAGATCTTTTGGACAGGAAGAGGCTATACCCAAGACGGCAAGAGCACTAAGGGAAAAAGGTTTTCATTGAGGGCCCAAAGATAATTTTAATCTACGCACTTTGCCACTGAAATTTTTCTTGCTCTACTTGGATTTTGACAGGCAGAGTTGTCAGTTACAGTATATTCAAAATATCTAAGTACTTATAATTTGGTTATCAAGAGCAGCATTAAATTACTCTATTTGTAAAACTACAATTGTCCAGCAGGATTGTAATTCTATGGGAGGTGAATGCCACATACCACACCCATCTAGAGTCAATGAACATGAATAGAGAGGGTGTATGGCATAAGAAGGTTTTGCAAAATGCTAATGAAAAGGGAAAGTAGAAATGTTATTAATACTATTTAGTTACACAGCTCCACTGCCATTTAAAAATTAACACCTTCTTTTCAAGTTCTTATGGTTTGCTTTATATACACTCCCTCAAGAGTCATATATTTGTTTGTATACTTTTAATGTACTAAGCCTTCATGTGCCTTACTAAAATTAGGGTAATGAATGTACCTACTGAAAGCATAAGGATTAAATGAAGTAATTACATGTCTAGCATTTAATTAGTGCTCAATTGGTTAATGCTTAATTAGTACAAGCTATAATTAGAATAGTTATTGTGGCCCTGTACTTTGGAAGTACTTTGGAAGCAATAGGTAGCACTATTGCTACCTTTCCCTCATCATTGCATCCCCCCCATGAAGATTTATTAACCCTTTCCAAGATTAGATTGTGAGACTGGCCATGATATTGCTTTCCATATTTGCCTTTGTGCCTAGCATGATGAATACATAAACTTGCCCATCTGTAACATTACCCAGCTCATTCCTCTGCAGTTGCATGTAGAGACTGTGATTTGCTTGGAGAGGAGATGAAAGGAGAAAGGCACTTGAAAAAAATCTAAATATCAATGGAAGGCAGAATCTCAAAAGTCAGGAAATCCAATTCCCAAAGCTTGTTTTCATTCAGAGAAAGCAGTGCCCAGAGTTCAAGCTAAAATGAAAATAATCCAGGGTCCTTCACCAAAAGAAGATGGCAGGGGAGGGAGGAACTGTGGTATATTTTTTCAATAGATCACTACTCCACAATAAAAAAGGAATAAAATATGATACACTCAACAGTATGGAAGAACCTCAAACAACATGCTGAGTGAAAAGGCCAGACACAAGAGAGTTCACACTGAATAACTGCATTTATATAAAGTTCTAGAATGAGCAAAACTAACCTAATGGCTAGAAATCAGAAGAGGGGTTGATTGAGATTGATTGATGTGAGAGGGGTTGATATGATTGATATGAAGGGTTGATATGAGAGATTTTTCTGGGGTGGTAGAAATGTTCTATGTCTTGATTGGCGTGTTGGTTACTTGTGTATATGCATTTTTCAGGACTGAACTGTGCATTTCAATATACATAAATTATATCCCAGTAAAACAATTTGTTTTTAAGCCAACATTTTAGGAGAAAAAGACATGAATATGACTTAGCAGGTTTGGTTTATGAGATGCACCTATTGTGTGGTGGGTATCCCCAGTAACAGTTACATGATATGTTCTCACAGTAACAACAGTGATTACAGAGTGGTTTGGGATATGAAGAGGAACCAAAAAGTGATTAAAGAGTCACATTTCTTTTAAAAAATAGACATATCTTATTTTAGTTAGCCTGGCCATAATTGTTAAGAATTTCTGATGTTTTATTTTTACGTAGGCCAAAATGTTGCTGAAATCCTATGGTTCCTTTTTCTCCCTCATTGCAGAAACCACTGTGGAATCTACAAGGGGACCTCTGTGAAAATCTAATTGGGTTGCTGTGGGTAGGTTGTTAACCTTTTTGACTTTTGTTTTCTTCATCTAGTAAAATGAGGGAGCTATAATAAAAGGACTAATCGATTCCTCCAGTACAGTGGTTCTCAACCTTCTTAATGCTGTAGCCCTTTAATACAGTTCCTGTGGGTCATGACCCACAGGTTGAGAACCTCTGCTCCAGTGCCTAACATTCTTTTTTAAGTGGATATTCAGGACTTTGAACCTGACTTCTGATTAATAACATGTGTAGTCAATAAAATCTGAATGACTAAAGTCTATTTACAAGGGAAAGTATCAGCCCCTTGCTTCAACAAAACTAAAACAGGCTTGCTACTTCCTGGTCCAGGTAAGTGTGCTTTGTTTTGCTCTTTGCCTAGTAAAGAAGCCTCATTTGTAAGTCTCTAAGAACTAAATTTTTAGATAGGACACTGAAAAGGTTACCTACTTCTTCTTTTAGACAAGACTATACTCAAAGCAAACCACATGTTTGAAAGTCAGTATTTTATGCAGATTTTTAAAATAATAATATATAGTTTTGTGAAAAATTGCAAATGCAGGAAACTGTAAAGGAGAAAATAATTACCACCAAATTCTTATCCCTCAGACCCTTTTATAATATTATATATATGTGTGTATATATATTTATCTTTCCAGTCTTTAATATATATTTTTTAAATTTTTACAAATATTTCTATTTCTTTTGGGTTTTTGTTGTTGTTCTTGTTGTTCTTATTGTTTTTGTTTTTCTGAGAGTCTCATTCTGTCATCCTAGGTAGAGTGCTATGGCATCATAGCTCGCAGCAACCTCAAACTATTAGGCTCAAGAGATCCTCTTGCACCAGCCTCACAAGTTTCTGGGACTACAGGTGCCCACCACAATGCCCAGCTAATTTTTCTACTTTTAGTAGAGACAGAATCTCAGTATTCCTCAGGCTGGTCTTAAACTCCTGAGCTCAAGCCATCCACCCATCTGGGCTTCCCAGAATGCTAAGATTATAGGACTGAATCACTACACCTGGCCAAATATTTCTGTTTCTAATGGTTATTTATTTATAATTATGTGAAAAAAGATGTCATTATTATCTTTCATGTTCTCCCACAAATTATTTCATTTTTAATGTCTATATTCTAGTCCAGGAGTCAGCAATCTTTTCCTGAACAGTAACAAATAGTAAATATTTTAGGCTTGTCTGTCACCACTACACACCCCTGCTGTGGGAGCAGGAAAGCAGCCATAGACAGTAAGCAAGTAAACAGATACAGCTACATTCCAGTTAAACTCTCTTTTAGCAGCTGGGCTTAGCTTGCTGACTCCTGGATTAAAAAAAAAAATCTAGTCCATTGTTTAAGAATATTTCAAAATTAGGCCAGGCGTGGTGTCTGCCACCTGTAATCCTAGCACTCTGGGAGGGCTGAGGCAGGTAGATAGCTTGAGCTCAGGAGTTCGAGACTAGCTTAAGTAAGAGCAAGAGCCTATCTCTACTGAAAAAGAGAAAAGCTAGATGGGCATTGTGGCAGGTGCCTGTAGTCCCAGTTACTTGGGAGGCTGAGGCAAGAGATAAAGCCCAGGAGTTTGAGGTTGCTGTGAGTTATGATAATGCCACAGGACTCTACCCAGGGCAACAGAATGAAACTGTCTCAAAAAAATTTTTATTTCAAAATTTATCTTACCAATACATGGTTGTTAAACTGTTAAACTCTTTTTTTTTTTTGAGACAGAGCCTCAGGTTGTCACCCTGGGTAGAGTACTGTTACATCACAGCTCACAGCAACCTCCAACTCCTGGGCTTAAGCGATTCTTTTGCCTCAGTCTCCCAAGTAACTGGAACTACTACCCGCCACAAAGCCTGGCTATTTTTTAGTTGCAATTGTCATTGTTGTCTGGCAGGCCTGGGCTGGATTTGAACCTATCAGCTCTGGTGTATGCATGTGCCTGGCACCTTAGATGCTTGAGCCACAGGCGCTGAGCCAAACTCTTTTTTTTTTTTTTTTTGGTGTTATGAACAATAGTACAATATATATCTTTGACTAGTTCAGGAAGATAAATACTAAGAAATAGAATCAGTACATTTCTAAGGCTATTGATATACAAAACAAAGCAAGCGCGCGCACACACACACACACACACACACACACACAGAGGTTTGCACTTTGCCTTTCTCCCTGTCTGAGTTGACTACTAATGCATGATACATCCTTTCAGATTTCTTATGTTTAAATAGATTTCTCTCCCCCATCTCCCATAAATAGCATCATGCTATGCTTTTGGTTCACTAACCTCTTTTCACATTTCCCAGTGTATTTTGAGAATCTTGCCATGCTAATGAGTATCAGTTCACCTCTTCCTCTTTAACATCTGTCTGGTATTTCATTAAATAGACTCACTTATAAAATAAATATTTACCAAATACCAATTGTCAAGAAGTGTTCTTGGCACCGGGGATTCTACAGGAACAAATTTAAGTGCTTTCCTTTCAAGAAGCTTACTTTTGTGGGGAAGGCAAACAAAAGACAAACAAGTGTATAACCACTGGAAAGTGGTTAAAGAGTCACATTTCTTTTAAGAAATAGACATACTCGGCTCGGCACCTGTGGCTCAAGCAGCTAAGGCGCCAGCCACATACACCTAAGGTGGTGGGTTCGAATACAGCCCGGACCCGCCAAACAACAATGATGGCTGCAACCAAGAAACAGCTGGGCGTTGTGGCGGGCGCCTGTGG
>CAUYQV010159112.1:0-12910 GCA_963574575.1 Galagoides demidoff | reverse complement strand
AGTCTCCTGCCTCTGCCTCCCAAGTAGCTGGGACCACAGGCGCCCGCCACAACGCCCGGCCATTTTTTGGTTGCAGCCATCGTTGTTGTTTGGCGGGCCCGGGCTGGGGATTCGAACCCACCACCTTAGGTGTACGTGGCTGGCGCCCTAGCCAATTGAGCCACAGGCGCCGAGCCTATATTTTAATTTTTTAAATTGCTTTGGAATAGAGTAGATCCCAGACATTTCCTGAGAATACAGTTGGGAGTGCCTGTTACCATACAACTTCTATCATAAAGATGCATACATGTTAAAATAGTAGAACTGTTTTGAAATACAAATGTATAGTTGGTTAAACTACCTTGCTAGCCAAGTAACATATATATGCTGGCATGACAGAAAACATGATTCAGACTTCTAGTTGAGTAATAAATTGCAAATTACTACTTGTCATGAACCTGCAAGGTCACCCTTGACTAGTAGAGGTTGTGAATATTAAATGCAGAAATAATGAAAGACTTAGTTTATAAATCACCTAGATTTTTAGTGGAAGATTAACTTAACTTAGCTCCAGCTCCACCTTACTGCTCATTTTACTACCACTGATGCTTTTGTTGATTTAGAGCTTGGCTTTCTCATGTTGACTTTTGTGTTAAGATCCATCAGTTACTACTGATCTAATGCTGAGCTTTGTAGCTGGTGGACCTCAGATTCATTATCATATGACAAGTCCTCATAAAATAATAAGGTGATTCAGGTTAGATTTCTATGAAAAAAATTGCCTGAAAGGCATTGTTCCAAAAAGGAACAGTGACTAGAGAATAACTTTCCTACCTCTTATGGAATCATCACATCATCAATCCCTAGACATCATACCCCTGAAATCTCCACTTGGCACCAGGGTAATTTGTAATGTCAGTTGGGTGGAGGTAATTCACTGATTCCTAACATGTTTAGAATTGCTTATAACCAGTTTAGAATTGTTCATGTCCGATAGCAAAGTAGAAATATCAAGCTCTAATAGACTATATTGTTACTAAGCCTTTTTTTTTTTTTGAGAAGTTGGTGGTTGGAATTCCTTTAAGCGTATATGTAGTATTACTGAATTTGTAAAAATCTATTAATAACTGTTTAAGAAAGTACTCCTTTATTTTTAGTATCACATCTTTCCATCAATACTCTTGGCCATATATTGTTATCTTTTATTTATTGTCTCCCCAACTAGATTATAAACTTCTTATAAATAGTAACTGTGTCTCAGACATCTATGGATTCCTACCCACTCCCACAGTGTCTCCTGAAACATAGAAGATATTCCATAAATCTTTAATGTTTGATAAAAGTTAAGTATTGAAAAATTGGGTCTTACTGGCTTTAACTTAGATTTAAATTTATTGTTTTAGAATTGTATAATTCTTCTAATTATACTGCCTCTGTCGTTATTGCTGGGTTATCTTTTCTGGAAAAAGTATCCTACGTTTTATCATTTGATTTTATTTTAGAATTTCCTAAAATATAAGCATTTTCTTTCATTTTAATCTGTGATAATTGAGATACATAAATATTTGTTGAACTGGCCATAAAATTCGTAAATTTGAATACCGTGTTTGAAATAAGCATTTATTTATCTTTCAGAACTTTGACCTACATTTTGGCTATTAGTCATTTAAAAAGTACTTACTACAGGCAAATCTGTATGCTAGTGGTCAGAGGCTAATTATAGCTACCATTTTTAAAAGTATATACCTTTAATATTTTCTTAGCAAAATAGATTACTCAGTTGGTAATTTTTTTTTTTTGTCATTATAGGGTAAAGTTCACCTTGAATTAAAACTGAATGAACTGATAACAGAGAATGGAACTGTGTGCCAGCAGCTTGTTGTACAGTAAGCATTATTTTTTACCAAAATCAACTGGAAACAATTCTCTATTTTGCATTCTTTGAATCTTAAACCAACTCCTTATTTTAAATGACTCTGCTATGTCATTTCTTTATTAAGTTGATTGTAATTTATTTTTCTCATATGTACTCAGGTTATAGTGAATCATTAATTCATTTAATCAATATTTATTGAATGGAGGTTAAATTATGTATGTAGGCATTAGGGTAATATAGGGTCCCAGAGAAGGACGTCTACCTGGTAGTGGAAAGTTAGAAAAGCTTCCCAGAGGATGCCCTGTAGTCATACCATAGCAGAGCTTTAGAGACCATGGGGCTCTAAATGCCCATGTATTTGGATTTCTTCTTAACTTTTCCACCCTCGGGTCATTTTTTTAATCACTCAAACTCTAATCTTCTGTTTTGGAAATCTGTTCTAGCCCACTCCTGACTCTATCCCTCCCTTCCAAACCTTTACTTTCACCAATTACCCACATCCTCCTTCTTGATGTTTTCTTTGTTTTTGTCTTTGATGCTATCTGAATATCCCTGAGGCGCTGAGGGATAGTTTTTAGTCAGAGGCTTTGTTTTTCCATTATTCCCGTATATCTTGGGGCCAGAGCCTGGGAGTAGAGGAGATAGTTACTCTTCTATTGCTGCTCTGGATAATAATTTATCTCCTCACCAGTTGTGAAAACCTCAGCTCCTATGAGGCATTCTATGTATCAATACTTATGTCTGTCTAAGACTATATAAAATATTATTTAGTTAATATTTTTCTTTTTTTTCTTCTCTCTCTCTCTCTCTCTTTTTTTTTTTTTATAGAGACAGAGTCTCACTTTATCACCTTTAGTAGAGTGCCATGGCTTCACACAGCTCACAGCAACCTCCAGCTCCTGGGCTTAAGCAATTCTCTTGCCTCGGCCTCCCGAGTACCTGGGACTACAGGAGCCTGGTTGCAGTTCAGCTGGGGCCGGGTTTGAACCCACCACCCTTGGTCTATGGGGCTGGTGCTTTACTCACTGAGCCAAAGGCGCTGCCCTCTCTTTTTTTTTGTTTTTATAAACAGGATCTCTGTCCCTGGGCTGGAGTGCAGGGGTGCAAGCAGAGCTTACTGCACAGCAGCCTAAAACTCCTGTGCCCAGACACTCAGCCTCTTAAGTGGCTGCAACTGCAGATGCATGCCACCCTATCTGGCTGGTTTTTTAAAAATTCTTTTTTGTAGAGATGCGGGGTCTCGCTATATTTCCCAGACTTGTCTCAAACTTCTAGGCTATTCTTCCCACCTTGGCTTCCCATGTGTTGGGACAACAGGCATGAACCACTGTGCCCAGCAAGTTAATTTTTTGTGAACTCTTTGAGACAAGTTATGTCCATTTATCTCTTAATATAGCTGTGTGTGTTTGCTAAGAATAAGGTTAAATAACTCAAGTACATTTATTAAATTCAAGAAATCTAACATCGTTTACCATACTTTTTTCTATTCTGTAGTTATATTCCAGTACTTTAATTTGTAATTATTATATTCCACTTTTGTCAACAGTTCAAGATTTGTCACTCCCCCCGCCACAGACTGAAAACATACAGTGAAAGTACTTGGATTAGACCTGCTTCTACTTGCTCCCCCCCCATTTTAGTTTAATTATGATGGTCATTTGAGACACAGTTGAGTTACCTTTGTTTGTGTTCAATTTAAGATTTTTTTCTCCCCAACCTTCTTGGTTTAGTTTTATTTTTTAATATTTAACATGTTCCAAAAGTCAGAACTAACAAAAGTTTTTCTCTGCCCATACCTTTCCATGCAACCAAGATCTGATTTCTATCTGTAAATTTTTTGCCTTCTCTGAAATGTCATTTGAATTACAGTCTTTTGTGTCAGGAATCTTACTTAGCATAATGCTTTTGAGATTTATCTATATTGTTGCATATATGTCATTCCCTTTTTTATGTATTATTTGTTTTTAGTCATAAGTTGGTAGATATTATCATCATTTTATAGTGGACAAAACTAATGTACAGATTGATGAAATAAACCCAAGGTCACACAGGACATGGTGGGGCCTGGATTTAAACTTGAACAGTGTCTTAGTCTGTTTGTATATTACTGTAAAGGAATACCTGAAGCTGGATAATTTATAAATAAAAGGGGGGGGGTTTGGCTCATAGTCCTAAAGGTGGTTCAAGAAGCATGGCACCAGCATTTGCTTCTGGTGAGGACCTCAGAAACCTTTCACTCATGGCAGAAGGCAAAGGGAACCAGCATGTCTCATGGCAAGAGAGAGGGGAGAAATAACTAGGCTTTTTCTGACAATCAGCTCTCTTGAGATTCTCTCACTCTCAAGAGAGTGACACCAAACCATTGATGAGGGATCTTCCCCCACAAGAAAAATGCCTCTGAACAGCCCCTCCACCCTTCAGCATTGGGGATCAGATTTTGTTTTTTTATTTTTTTCTTTCTGCAAGTGTGACAACCAATGGGGATCAGAATTCAACATGAGATGCAAACCATAATAGGCAGTTTGTTTTCTTTAAAAAAACTTTTTATTTGGAGGTAATGAATAGGTTTATAGAAGTTGTAAGGCCAGATAGTTAGATACAGATAGATACAGATAGATACTGTGTTTCCTTCACCCTGTTTCTCTCACGGGTTAATCTTAACCATAGCATGATACAGAACCAAGAAGTTTATATTAGTACGATGTATTAATACAATTGTATGAGGTCTGACAATTAGGTTCATGCAATTATGTTGGCAGCACTATACAAATAACTTGGTAAAGTTCCATAACCTTGGTATATTTGGCTATAGAAGTGTCTCACAGCTGTGGCAGTGTCTTGCTGAGTGGTGTTCGTTATTGTTGTTGTGTGTTTTTGTGCTGTTGCAAGAGTGTTGGAGCTTGAATTAGAGCAATGAACAAACATTAAATTTCTTATTGAACTTGGCAAAACTGGAAGTGCAATCAGGGATATATTAGCCAAGTTTATGGTTACAATGTCATGAAGAAAATGGTAATGTATGGCTTGGTGCCTATAGCTCAGCAGCTAGGGCACCAGCCACATACATCAGAGCTGGCAGGTTTGAACCCAGCCTGGGCCTGCCAAACAACAATAACAACTACAGCCAAAAAATAGCTGGGCATTGTGGTGGGCGCCTTGTTCAAGCTACTTGGGAGGCTGAGGCAAGAGAATCACTTAAGCCCAAGAGTTGGAGGTTGCTGTGAGCTGTGATGCCACGGCACTCTATCAAGGGTGACATAGTAAGACTCTGTCTCAAAAAAAAAAAAAATGAAAGAAGAAAATGGTTATGTACAAATGGATTAAATGTTTTTCTGAGGGAAGAGAAAGTGTCACTGAGGAAGAGAGGTCAGAGCAACCTGTAATGAGCAGAACAAACCAAACATTGCAAAAATTTATTGAATTGTGCATCATAATCATCAGCTGACTGTGAGAAGCATAGCAGTCCAAGTAAACATCAATAGAAAAACAGGAAAATCTTGGCATGAGAAAGGTGTGGTTTTTGTAACATGACAATGCACCAACTCATACAGCACTGCCTGTGAGGGAGTTTTTAGCCAGTCAATGAATAACCAAATTGAAACACCCTCCCTACTCACCTGATCTGGCTGCCAATGACTTTTTTCTTTACCCAGAGAAATGACTTTTTCCTTTATTCAAAGATAAAGGAAATATTGAAAGGAAAACATTTTGAAAAGCCAAAATTGCTTTGAAGGGTAGACTAGGTGCTGGCACCTGTGCATAGCTTCCCAAAAGGAATACTTTGAAGGTGACCATAGTGATATTCAGCAATGAGGTATGTAGCACTTTTTCTAGGATGAGTTCATGAACTTAGTTGTCAGGCTTCATATATCATTTTGTCATGATTTGTGTAAGTACAGAATTAGATTTGTGTAAGTACCATCACAATCAAGATATAGTATGTCATCATAAAGATCTTGTTCATGGCTCAGCGCCTGTGGCTCAAGTAGCTAAGGCGCCAGCCACATAACACCTAAGATGACGGGTTCGAATCTATCCTGGGGCCCACCAAACAATAATGATGGCTGCAACCAAAAAAAAAAAAAATAGCCAGGCGTTGTGGTGGGCGCCTGTGGTCCCATATACTTGGGAGGCAGAGGCAGGAGACTCGCTTGAGCCCCGGAGTTGGAGGTTGCTGTGAGTTGTAATGCGACAGCACTCTACCCAGGGGGACAGCTTGAGGCTCTGTCTCAAAAAAAAAAAAAAAATCTCATTCATGTTGCCCCTTTATGGTCATACCCACTCCTCTCTCTGTTACCATTGCTAACTTTTGGCAACCTCTTTCTCCGTATCTATAATTTTGGCCTTTTGTGAGTATTATGTAAGTGGACTCTTATATTGTGTGACTTTTCTTACAGTATGTGACTTTTTGAAATTTGCTTTTTTAACTCAGATTTATCCAAAATGTTTTGTGTAGTTCCTTGCAAACAGAATATATTAATAGTTAGGTCACCCCCCCCTTTTTTTTTTTAAACTTTTGCTCCAATTAGTCGTCTTTATTTTCCTGTGGGTTACTTGAACATTTTTTAGAATTCCATTTCAATTTATCTATAGTGGTTTTTAAAAAAATCTATAGTGCATCTCTTTGTATAGTTTTTTTAGTGGTTACTGTAGGTATTACATTATGCATGCATAACTTATCATAGACTACTAGTGTTAACATTTTACCGGTAGGAATAATGTATAGAAACTTTTCCTTCTTTTAAATCTCTTTACCCTCTACCACTTTTAACATACTTTGTCTTAAATATTCCTTTAATACATTAAGAACAACATCAAACATTATAATTTTTGCTTCAGCAATCTAACAAAATTTAGAAGAATTAAAAGGAGAAGGAAAATGTAAATCTATTGTATTTACCCATATTTTTGCTCTTTCTTTGTTCTTTTTTCTTCCTGATGTTTCAAGATTTCTTCTGTACATTATCTTTATGTGTAGAGAATTTCCTTTTACCACTCTTTTAAAGTATGCTTACTGCTGATACATTTTCTTAGTTTTCCTTAATTTCAGAATGTCTTAATGTCTCCTTCATTCCTAAAAGATGTTTACACCAGATATAGAATAATAGAATTCCCATTCCTTCTGGCTTGAAAAATGTACCACTTGCTTCTGGCTCCATGGTTGTTGATAGGAAATTCACTGTTAACATAAATTGGTTTTCCCATATAGCGCATGTACCATTTTTCTCTGGCTGCTTTTAAGATTTTTTTTCTTTGCCTTTAGTTTTCTGTGTATGTTAGTTTGACTATGGTATATCCTGGAATAGATTTCTTTAGGTTTATTCTGTTCAGGGTTTGCTCAGCTTCTTCATTTATGTCATTTGCCAAATCTGGGGAAATGTTAGCCATTATTTCTTCCAATACTTTATCAGCTCTGCCATGTTTCTCCTCACCTCTCAGAACTCCAATTGCACAAATACTAGATCTTCTGTTGTAGTTTCATGGGTCCCTCAGGCTCTGTTTCTAGTCCCTCCTCCCCAGTGTAGTCTATTTTCCCTCTATTGTTCATACTGGGTAATTTCTTCTTTTTTACTCATCATATATTCATGAAGTACCAGTGCAATTTTGTTATACTAATACATTGCATTATGGTAAAGTCAGGGCCTTCAGTGTATACATCACTGAAGTAATACACATTGTACCCTCAAGCATTTGCCCATCATCTGCCACCTTTTTACCCTTACCTCCTTTGGAATCTCAGTTCTACACTCTGCTTCCATGTGTAAACATTATTTAGTTCCCACTTATGTAGTATAGGTAAGACTGTGTGATACTTGTCTTTCTGTGTCTGAGTTGTGTTACTTAAGGTAACAGCCTCCAGTTCCAACCATGTTGCTGTGGAAAACATCATTTCATTCTTTTATAGCCGAATAGTATTCCATTGTGTGTATATATGTCAGTGGTTCTCAATCTTCCTAATGCCGTGACCCTCTGATACAGTTCCTCATGTTGTGGTGACCTTCATAGATAAAATTATTTTCATTGCTACTTCATAACTATGATTTTGCTACTGTTTTGAAGTGTAATGTAAATATCTGATATCCAGGATGTGTTTTCATTGTTATAACCGGGTCATGATCTACAGATTGAGAACCACTGATACATGTTTATATACACCACATTTTCTTTATTAAATCTTCCATTGATACTTCCATTGATTCCATATCTTTGCTATTGTGAGTAGTGCTACAATAAACATACTGATTTTTTCCCTTTACATAAATACTCAGAAGTGAGATTGCTAAATCATATATTTCTATTGTTAGTTCTTTGAGAAATCCATACTGTTTTCCACAGAGTTTGCTCTAATTCACACCAACAGTGTATAAATGTTCCCTTTTCTCCTCATCTTCAGCAACATCTGTTATTTTTTCTTTCTAATAACAGCCATTCTAATTGGTATAAGATGATATTGCATTATGGCTTAATTTGCATTTCTCTGATAAGTGATGTTGAACATTTTTTCATATGCTTGTTGGCCATTTATTTGTCTTCTTTTGAAAAATGCCTGTTCATGCCCTTACTCCACTCTCTCATAGGGTTAATTGTGGAGTTTTTTACTGAGTTGTTCGAGTTTCTTGTAAATTCTAGGTATTAGTCCCCTGTTGGATATATAATTTATGAATATTTTTTCTTATTTGGTAGGTTATCTGTTCATTCTGTTGATTATTTCGTTTGCTATGTGGGAACTTTATAGTTTAATTAAGTTCTATTTTTTTTTTTTTGAGACAGAACCTCAAGCTATCACCCTGGGTTGAATGCTGTGGCATCACAGCTCACAGGAATCTCAGACTCCTGGGCTTAAGTGATTCTTTAGCCTCAGCCTCCCGAGTAGCTGGGACTATAGGCACCTGCTACAATCCCTGGTTATTTTTTGGTTGTAGTTGTCATTGTTTGGTAGGCCTAGGCCAGATTTTAACCCCCCAGCTCTGGTGCATGTTGCTGGCACCTTAGCTGCTTGAGCTACAGGTGCCAACCTGCCTGTGCTTTAGAAATATTAGTCATCAATTCTTTGCCTAAACTAATGTCCAGAAGAGTTTTCCCTAGGTTTTCTTCTGGTAGTTTTATAGTTTCAGGTCTTACATTCAAGTCTTTAATACATATGGAGTTAATTTTTATATATGATGAGAGATCGGGGTCTGGTTTCTGCACGTGACAATCCAGTTTTCCATATCAGTAATTTCTATTATTCTGTCTTCAAGTTCACTGATTCCTTCCTCTGTCTTCTTCATTGTTCTGTTGAGCCCAAGTATTGAGTTGTTTAATTTTGGCTATTATATCTTTAAGTCCTAATTGCATTTGGTTTTTCTTTATATCTCTTATTTCTTTGTTGAGTCTTTATGTTATTTTGCTAAGACTTTCTATTTTTTTTTTCTTGGTAGAGTGCCATGGTATTGCAGTTCACAGCAACCTCAAACTCTTGGGGTTAAGCGATCCTTTTGCCTCAGCCTCCCAAGTTGCTGGGACTATAGGCACCTGCCACAATGCCTGGCTATTTTTAGAGACAAGGTCTTGCTCTGGCTCAGGGTGGTCTCAACCCTGTGAGCTCCGGCAGTCCACCAGCCTTGGCCTCCCAGAGTGCTAAGATTACAGATGTGAGCCATTGCACCTGGGCAAGCCTTTCTGTTTTTCATTTGTTTTAAGTATATTCATAGTTGCTTACTAATCATTTGTATGATGGCTACTTTCAAATTCTTGTCAGATAATCTCTACATTCATATCATCTTGACTAGGATCTTTTGATTATCTTTTCTCATTTAGGTTGAGGTTTTTCTGGTTCTCGGTGTGATGAGTGATTTTTCAATTATATCTTGGACATTTGGGTATCATGTTATGAGACTCTGGATCTTACTTAAATCTTCTGCTTTAACCTTCTGCCTGTGACGTGCTAGTGGTAGAAGGGGAATGTTTGCTCAATTATTATCAGGTAGAGTTCCTGACTCAACCTCTGTTGACACCTCTGGTGGTTTGGAGCTTTTTATAAAGAAAGCTTTATGTGGACATGTGCTGGTCTATATTCTTTCCTTCCTTCTCTTCTGTTTCATGGAGTTTCTTTAAGTCTCTGCTGTCCATATTCACTGACTGATAGCAACAGAGTTCCATTGATAGCTTTGTGGGATGTATTTTTTATTTCTCACTTTTATTCATTTTTTTAATTAATTATTTTTTATTAAATCATAACTGCACATTGATGCATTTATGGGGTTCAGGGTATTGCTTCGATATACAATATGAAATGTTTACATTGAACTAAGTAACACATCTATCACAATTATGCCCATTTCTTAATAGTTTTGGAATGTACCATTGACTTACCTTTAAAGATATTGTGAAGTTCATATTCCCTGTTCTGATGCTGCAGGCATGGTTTCATGTGTGGTTTTCTTTGTGCTCCTTGCTGAGCTTTTGGTTTGGGGGTGGTAACATGTGGAAAGATTAGTCATATTCTAGTAGTTGCTGTTTCCCTGCAGAAGGTCTCCGTTGCAACATTTTTTGACCTTAGTTAGATCCCTGTCCATTGATCTTCACCATGTTCTTAACCCACTCCTATTTTTACATCCATCTACATCTTTTTCCAGGATCTTTCACTATAGTGTCTTCATTCCTCTTATTTATCTGGAAAAACCATAAGGTAAATGAATACAGCCTCTCCTGTGTTCGCTCTGCACCTGAATATTGCTAAAGAAAATCATACAGGCTGATTTCTCTTCAAATTCGTCATCACAGACCTCACAAGGGCACTTTTATCTGCCTTGTAGTTTTACTGTGCATCTTTAATACATCTACAAGATTCTCTATCACCAGAGATTGGAAATCAGTTATGTCTCCTGAGTCTAAATCTACAAACTTATATTTGCATCCATCTTTTTGTTCTTATGTTATAATAGAGGAGGTGCTAAGCTCTGGGTTTCATCTAGTTCCTCTACTCAAGGACTTTACTACCTCAGTAATTCCTTCTTTCTCCTATTTCATCAGCTTTCCCTTCTCCGCTAGATGGTCTTGATAACATATAAACATGTTATAGTATCTCTAATCCTAAAAAAAAAATGCCTCCCCAGACCTTATTTCTACCTTTTATCATCTACCCCATTTACATTCTTTATTTCTATGTTCTCTTTTGAAGGCAAACTTCTCAAGGAAAAATGGAAGAGGAGAGGGTCTGTGTGCACTAGTTCTAATCACTAAGAAGGCATAGAATTGATGTCTCCCCAGCAGTAGTGAATGTACTTAGCACCTATGTCTCGGTTTCTAAATACCATTCTTCAATCAGCACTGTCTAGTAAATCTTTCTGTGAGGAAGAAAATGTGTGGCTA
Source organism: Galagoides demidoff (assembly GCA_963574575.1). Lineage (NCBI taxonomy): Eukaryota > Metazoa > Chordata > Mammalia > Primates > Galagidae > Galagoides > Galagoides demidoff. The sequence continues at coordinate 1,701 of CAUYQV010159112.1, read as the reverse complement.
TTGAAAACTGGAAACATGGCCAATATGACTAAAAGACTGAGTTTTTAATTAGGTATAATTTTAAGTAATTTAATTTAAATCCCTACTTGTGGCTAATGGCTACAGTATTAGTGCAGTTTTAGTAGAAGAGCATGGCCTCCTTTTTAGCAGTGACTGATTTCAGGGCTTAGGCAAGGAAATTATGAAGTGAACCTGGAGCATGTTGTGGAATCAAAAAGTAAAGAAGTGCTTAAGAATAATGGGGATATGCAGAAAAGACATTGAAGCCAACTTTTGAAGGCACTCCAAATGACCAAGTCTGGGACAATTTGAGTCTCAAAATAAATAAGGATAAATAGCGGGTTAAAACCTACATGGCACTTCAGCAATATGGTGGACTACAAACAGTGCGCGCATGCCGCTGTCATGGAGAGGATCGAAAGTTGCAAGTACCTATGTATATATCATCTTAGAGTACTGTGAATCATCAGAAAAGTGACAGGAGACATAAAGTAAAGGAGAAAGAACCTGGGTGAACTGCTGGCAGGATTGGAACACGCCTGAGGAGGGTACCTACACATGGGAAAATGTCAGAGGGGAGAACCCCAGAGCTCCATTCTCCCCTGGGGACACTGTAACCTGAGCTGCAGGGAGGTCCACCCCCCCCCCCACAGCAGGCCCCTTGGACTGATGGGGGAGCTCTTTGGATCCTAACATCACACTAGAAAGCAAGCACAACAGGGTCCCTCTGCCTTCCAATCCCAGGTCCCTTCAAATGATACCATTCTCAGCTCTCAGCCCAAGAGTGCCCAGTGCAGAGGTTGGCTCCACTGCAGTTGCCTTCCCATCACCCCGCTGGGCTGGAGAGGAACTGGACAGGATGGGTGGGTACCATGCCCACTCAGCTCTCCCTTCCTCCACCACCAGGGGATCCAAGCAGAGTTGGTGCCCACGGCCCTCTGTGTGCCACTGCCATAGGGATAGTGCTCCCACCACTACCACCTGAGTAGCACCACAGTAGCTATTGCCACCAGTCCTAGGTTAAGGTGATCAGTTTTTAACATTGGTAAAGCAGGACACCTTTGCGGGGGGGTTGGGTGGGGGGTGTGTTCTTAATTAAAAATTTGGTCTATATGGAGCAACAAAAATTTTCATAGAACGCAAAAATAGTATTGTAATATGTATTTTTTAAATTTCAACATAAGTACAATTTACAAATATAATACATTAAAAAAACAATTATGTATAGGGTGGAGCCTGTGGCTCAAAGGAGTAGGGCTAGTCCACCTGGGTGACCTTGCCCAGGAGGGGAGTAGAGAGTTTACATTAACCTCTTCATTCCCAAATGGAGTTACATTAACCTTTTCAGCAGCCAAAAACTGTATATTCTCTTCCTATTGTTCTACGTATATTTTCTTCCTGTTGTTCCGCCATTCCCTATCTTGTCCTGCATTCTTTCCAAAAAATCGGGACTTTTTAAAAACGCCACAGGACGCAGGGCAAATTGTTAAAAATCAGGACTGTCCCGCCAAAAGCAGGACGTCTGGTCACCTTATCCTAGGTAGAGAGAAAGCCCCAGCTGCAGCAGCTCTCCTGGAGCATGCTGTGTACCTCCATGGCCCCATCAGCCATTAGCTGCCATGGCCTGGCCCTGCATGAGCTACTGTGGCTCTGCACGAATATCCCCCAGCATCGATTTGGACTGTGATAACCACAGGGGAA
>CAUYQV010159111.1:0-13040 GCA_963574575.1 Galagoides demidoff | reverse complement strand
GAGATGAAGTATATATTAACCAGTATGATGTAAGCATTCCTAATTCTATATGAAATCAGCATATTATACCCCATAAATGCATTAATATATACATGATCTATGTATTTATGATTTAATAAAAAAAAACTTGACCTACATATTAGGAGAATATATTTACAAATTGTATATCTGATAAGAGGTTAATATCCAAAATATATAATAATATCAAAAAATTTAATAGTAAGAAAACAAGTTATCTATTTTGATAAATGGGCAAAAGATAAGCCAATTGAATGACTAAGAGGTATATGAAAAACATGCCCAATATCACTAATCATTAGGAAAATTCAAATTAAAAACATGAGATATCACCTCACTTCTGTTAGAATGGCTTCTATCAATAAAGGCCAAAAATAAGATTTAGAAAGTGTGTGGAGTATAGGGAGCCCTTCTACACTGTTGATGAGAATGCAAATTAGTACAGCCATTATGGAAATTGAATGGATTTTACTAAAAATGTTAGAAATAGTCCTACTATATGACTCAGCAATCCCGTTACTGCATATATATTCTAAGGATATGATATCAGGATGTTGAAAGGGTATCTGCTCTTCCATGTTCACTACAGCATTATTCAAAATAGCCAAGATATGGATAAAACCTATGGGAGTTGCAAAATAAATAGAATATAGTAAAAGGGGTAACTATATTAATAAAGAAATACAATGGACTAATTGATGAAGAAAATATGCTAAACAGATGATTTATGACTTATGATGGGTGGTTACACTCAGGGTTCCATGACTTTATTACGGTATGAAAAGAATATGCATTCAGTAGAAACCATACAATCATTCTCTTTTTCATTTTCAATGCAATATTAAGTAAATTATATGAGATATTCATTATTTTATTATAAAACAGGCTTTCTGTTAGGTAATTTTCCCCAACTTTAAGCTAATGTAAGTGTTCTTAGTATGTTTAAAGTAGGTTAGGCTACACTATGATAATTGGTAGATTAGGTGTATTGAATGCAGTTTTTCACTTATAATATTTTCAATTTACAATTGGTTTTCCAGGATGTAACCCATCATAAGTCAAGGAATATCTGTATATACAAAAGGGAATACTATTCAGCCTTAAAAAAGATGGAAATCCTGCCACTTTGTGATACCATGGATGAAATAAGATGACATCATATTAATTGAAATAAGCCAGTTACAGAAAGACAAATCCCATATGATCTCATTTTTGTGTGAAAACTAAAAAAGCAAAACTCATAAAACAGAGAGTAAAATGATGGCTATAAAATGGTTGGAGATGAGAGGATTGGGAAGATATTGGTCAAGAGGCACAAAATTTTAGTTAGGCAAGAAGAATATGTTCAAGAAATTTATTTTACCATATAATTACTTCAGTTAATAGCAATGTATTTATATACTTGAAAATGACTTAAAACCGTATACTTTTAAGTATTTTCACCACCAAAAAAAAAAAAAAAGAAGGGAAGAATGTGAGACAATGGTTAGGTTAAATAGCTTTATTTAGATATTCCACAATATATACATACATCAGTATATCATGCTGTCCATCATAAATATACATAAAAATACAAGTTTTACCAGTCAATTGAAGAAAGACAACCGCTATTTCTCAGCTAAGATCAGAATTTTATTTACTTTTTACATGTTGATTTCATCAATACTGAAAATTTATACTATTCCATTTTTGTCCTTGGATCACTCTTTAATTGTAATTTCTTTTTAAAGAATATTTGGGTAAGATAAAACCTAAAATGTTTCAAAGTATCAGAAAATGCCTGAGCAAGAGAGAGCAAAAGCAAGACAGTAGTCCTAGTTTTTGTAATCTTGAAAGTGAAATCTCAGCCTTTTCACTATATTCTATTTATTAGATACAACTTACTTGGTCAAATATTTATTTAAGGGCAACAGGTTACATGAGGACACAAATGCCAGGAGTCTAGAATCATTGGAAGTCAGCTTAAAAGTTGCCTACCATAATGTTCTGGAGTAAATGAATAAATTTTTCATTTTAAATCTGTATTTCTAGAGCCTTGAACAGTAAAGCTCATATTTATAGAGGGAAAAACATTAACTTGTATTAAAATTAGAAAAAACATAGAAAAATTAAAAAAAAAACCTGTATAGGTTCTACTACCCAGAAATAATTATACTCATTTTATGTATTTACTTCCAATAACTTTTTTCTTAAAAGGTTGTTTCTAGTTATATAAGGCCATTATAGTATTTCATATCAAACACACAGCTTGCTTTTCTACTTAACAAGATAGCACAAACATCCACACTGTTTTTATAAACTCTGAAATTATCATTTTAATTGCTGATAGTATCATGAATAAGCATTCCATCATTTATGTTAACCAGCTCTTATGTTTTTGTATTCATATTTTCATATTTTATAAATTAACCTCAATCTATGATTGAAGTGATAATTTTCAGATATACTTATAGTTGACAGAGGATTTTATACATATTGAAAAGAAATAAGGCCAGAAAAAAAAAGTAAGGAAAAAAGGAGAAGTAAGGATGTAACATACAAATGGGAAAGCTACAGAAAATAGGAAACAGTATTAGAAAAAATATAAGAAACATCTAAATTATGTACATTCAAATAGTCAAAGTAAGACACATTATAAGTGGAACATTAGGAAGAATATATAATACATATTGAATGAGGAAAATAAAGAAATGTATCCTTGGCAGGTATAGCAGAGAAATGAATGGCAGAATGCAAAAGTAAGGATGGCTAGATCTTTATGGGAAAATAATTAAATTAACTAGATGAATTCTAAAGTGTAGGCTTTTACTAATTATATCTATGGCTACTTAAGAAGTTGACCATTGCAGTTCCGTTCTTGATATCATTTTCAAATATACATCTTTAAGAGCCAAAAGAATATAAAATGATTATCTTTTGGAAAACAAGATAGACTACTTCATATGACCTTTGTTCCTGTATCTGAAAAAGTTTTTATAGAATTAAAAGGAAAACGTGAAGTTTTAAAAATAACTGTGATTTATACTAAGCATAGTATTGACCAAAATATTATTGACCAAATAATTGACCAAATATAATTCCCCATTGACTAAAATAATCTGACTTGAATTATTTTACTTATATACTCAGGAGGAAAGAGATGTGAAATATCCTTATACATAGCAGAGCAAATACTGTATTTAAATGTATCATGAAAAACAGGTTTTTATGTCTCATTATCAAGATAATTGAGTTAAGAATGTATTTGTTGATTTAATTGTTTTTATATATGTGCTTCTGTGAACCAAATATATGATCATGGTGTGATAAGCTATGAAGGAAAATAACTATTGATTTTAGTAAGGCTGTACCTTATTAAGGCAGAGAGAGATAGAATTAAAATGAAAAAAAAAACTATTTTACTTAACAAGGATTAGGAGCTTTTGATTAGTATAAAAGGATTATTCCCTTATTTATTTCTTTCCTTTACTTTCAAGTCATTATGTGAAGGTAAATTTATGCTGGATCAGGGATAAGCTCCTGGGGAGGTGTTTTACTTTGCCTTTCTAGATTTAAGGAAAAGACTGGGTGTGGGGTTCAAAAATGCCAACATAGACAGGTTAGGGCCAGCTCTGTCCTAAAGGGGACTTCAGTGTAAGTACATAAACATGATAATTAAAGTTCTTGCCTGGTCCATCTCAGTTTTTAAAAATAGGAATGAAGACTGTTATATAGAAAGGAAACACTTCTCTACCCTTCACTGTTGATGCTTCATATCTTTGTTCAGTTGTCACAACATGGAAGTCTTCCCTAATGTCTATAAGTCAAATTCTCCATATTATATTCTCTCATAGTATAATATGCCTCTTTTAGCCCTTATCATATTTGCATATTTGCATGTATTCTTCTTATTTATCACCTCTAATAACCTGCAAACTCCATAAGCTCAGAGGTCTTACCTTTCTTTCTCTTCCTTCCTCCCCTCTCTCTTTCTTCCTTCTTTTCCTGCTTTTTCTTGTATCCAGTTAGCAAAATGCTGGTTACATAGCAGATAATATTTTTGAATAAATGAGTGATTGTGAACTATACTGGTGCCCTTTTTATTATTTCTCCAAAAATTTAACAGGGGCACTAATCACAAGAATTATAAAGAGATAGATAAGGAGCCAAAACACCTACAATAATTATCCAGGTTAGATGGGCACATAGCTGGTTTGTAGTAGTACTTTGATTCTAACTATCAGTGATTTGTCAGCATGATGGATTTTAATCACTGGTGTTTTTGCTTTGTTTTGTTTTGTTTTGGAAAGGTTAGTTTTAGGTTCATGTTTTTCTGTAATGGAGAAACAGAAAAAAGAACACATTTATTTCAGTTGGGTTGGAAATCTAATTCCTAATTAATCAAACCCAAGTCATTATTGTCTGGTATAAAATAAGTACACTTTGAAGTCACATCCTGGTGTCAAGCTAAATCATATTTTAATATTTACATGTATATTATATATGATATTTCAGGAGGTAATGACAGGTCCAGATTTTTGTTTATTCATGCACCTGGGATATATGTTTTATGTGTCTTGCCATAAGAGAAAAGATTTGTGAGAAAAATACAGAGAAATTGAGAATTCTTACATTTATGTTCCTTCTCCTGGTACTAGTTCCTGATAGTTTCTTTCCTATCCAGGACAAATTCACCTTTAGGTTGAACTTCCCAATTATTTTACCAATAGATTATTTTTTCCCCACAGAAAAAGGACAACCCATCCTCTGTCATTCTTTGTGATCATCAGGGATTTTATTTTTCTTTCCTTCGAAAGAAACCTTTGCTGAGAAAACAAAGATGACAGGGAAAAAGTCTTCTATGGGGGGGAAAAAAAAGGAGGGAGGAAAGGTTTTGAACTTCTGTGTAAGGAACTAAATCAATATAAGGTCAAATAAAAACACAGACCTTTTTCCTCCTGCAAACTAATGGATAAAAAATGAATGTAATCTTTGCTCTTTTGCCCTGTGACTTTCTTTAACTTGATGGAAAAATAATAGAACATATGTTGTATGTTAAGGTATTTTTTTTTATTTAGATCATTTTTATTGATTTTCCATGAGGGTTTAATTCACAATTAAATTGGGTTTTACTTCCTTTTAATTTTGTTCCTTATCCAGCTGAGTATCTAAAATCAGTCATGACAATATACATTTTTTGTGATTCAGATAGGCTATTTTATTTGACCTCATAAGAATATAATTAAACACAGTCTCATCCTTAATAAGGTAACATTTTAGATGTAAGCAGAGATGCTACAAAGCAAAAGAAAAGTATATGAAACTTTTTATAGGTTATATTTACATTTTATTAAAAATATTCCAAAAATAGTACCAGTTTTTGCTTTTGTTTTTCCATGGGCCTCTTCCTTGGCCCATGTTCCTCTATAGAGGTTAACTACTTCCCATTGGAGCTTTACAAATTCCAGATGATATATTTGCCCTGTCTACTTTTTCTACCTAATATGGCACTCAATGGTGTAAAGAATTAAAGAGGTAAAAAGAAAGAAGAGGAAAGTGATTAATTATTCAATACAGATGCAAATCTCTCTATTTTTCTTTAAATCAGCAATCTGACTATCAAATGACAAAGCATAACTTAAAATGGTTTTTTTTCAAGGGAAAAGCATTAATTATACATAACAACATATACTCATTCATCAAAAATGTTTTTGTATTCCTGGCCAATCTACTGTTAAATGCCAGTGAGGAAGACTCACCTAGAGGCATGTAGATATCAGATATCAGAATGGAGCTCGAGATACATACACAAAGTAAATTGATATCTAACCTCTTCTTTGAAACTAACCTCCAGCAAACTATCTTTTATACAATTTTTCTGGTTTGGGGACTTGGAAAATGCTGTGATGTGATTGGCTAAAAAAAAATACACAGCAAATTATTCTTCTAGTTTATATAATTCCTAGGAACTAAGGTGATCACATTTCCCAATCTAAAATTAGGCCCAGGGATCTGATAAATGATGTGTTAGCCTATTTTTCTGTAAATATTTATTAGTACACAAATACATTGCAATTTATGTGACATTTGATGAAATATGGTGACAGTCCACATTTCAAATATAACACTTTAGAAAATTCAGAATGAATGATCTTACTGCCAATAACACTTTTCTGTTAATCTTAAAATGCAGTTAATGAACAAATAATAAATGTCATACATGACATTTTGCTTGTGAAAGCTTGTTTAATTCTTACCAGTCACAGAGAACATTTTACAACTTCTACCATCCTCACAGTTTTGTAATATTCTCATGTGGGAAGGTAAGTAATCTTTCAAGAACTAATAAGTTTTTAAAATCAACTTTACTGAGTGCCTGCCATGAGTATTGGTATCCTTTAAATATATAATATGCTGCAGGAATTCTGTGCCCTATTTTAAACATAAAAAATGAGCTTTTAATAGGTTAAGAATCATTTCTAAAGACTCATTGCAACTTCAGCAGCCAGAATCTAAAAAGCCTAAGTAGTTCCTGTAACATCTCAATGTCTTCATAAAAGCCAAATTATATAGTCCTGTATACAGATAAATGGACTAATTTAGGTTATAATTACTATTGTTAGATTTTATTGGATGCCAATTTTAATCACAAAATGTGGAAAGAAAATGAGAAAGAACAAAATGAGAGTAAAAGGAATTGAGAGGTAGGGAGAAGGGGGAAAGAGAATAAAAGTATATATGGACAATTATTATTAACAATTGTTTCAGAAACACCTAAGATGGCTGGTAAACTAATTTTCCAATATACCTTCAAGTTATAGAATACCATGATAAATTTTTGTACCACTGAACACTAGCCCAACAGACGGACTAAATTTCTAATAGAGAACATCCCTCATTGCCTATACTATAACATGTATCCCTTTTGCATTTCAAAGAGGCATTCAGAGATTGAATAGTAATGTACAGAATTATAAAAACAAACCTACAGGCCATGAATATGTTTATCAGAAGGACTTTAATGACTCATTAGTAACCTTCTAATGGAGAAATTTATCTTCTCACACCTGGGCAAGTCTAGTGGAATGAACAGTTCTCTCTAATGCTGATCGGTTTGCACTGATTATCAAAATAGCTGATAGAGATAAAAGAGCTAGTGAAACAAAATCTTTCAAAATAACTTCCTCTCCAGTTCCTCATGTTAAAGTAAAGTGACTAACAAACACAGTGGAAGCCAACCCTTTCAGAAAGCAAGCCACACATTTTTGAAATCAATGTGTCCCTGCAGCCAATACACAATCCACTTATGAACCAAGTTCAGGTGGAACTTCTTAAACCATAAACATGAGACCAAGTGTCAGGATTCTCATGCAAAGGTGGAGCACTTCCCCCTGAGCAGGTTCTCTGAGCCTCACCACAGGGTGATGAATAGTATTATTTGGTCACTTATAAGAAGGCTGTAACAGATCCAAATTTGAAATACCTTTGTGATAGGAAATTTTTAGTAAAAGTTGAAAAATAAACCTCCATTGTTAACAAAGTAAAGAATAGCAAGAAGACGGGAAAATCCTTTCTCACTGCTCTAAATGAACAAATAAGCTTTACTTTCTTTGATGCTCACAATACCTAGAGCAAAGGTTTTCAAAATGTAGTTTACATTAGAAGTATCTAGTGGTACCTATCAATACTATAGTTTGTAACATAATCATCTGGGTATAACTTAGAAACTGGTAAAAGTACAGTAAGTCTAGTGAACCTGTGTTTTAAATGAGTTATCTAGGTATTTCAGAGCAGGGCATTCTTAATATGTGTACTTTAGAACCACTGATCTACTGAGAAAGAACAAAAACACTTCACCTTGCCTTCTTGTTATTTCTTTGTTTAAATTCAGTATATTATGGAGGTATGAAAGTTTTAGTTATATGGATTGCTTTGTGCAGTTTAAATCAAAGTTGTAAGTTTGCCCGTTACCAAAATAACATGCATTGTAACTATTGGGTGTGAATTTACACTTCCATATTCCCACCTCCCACCTTCTTGGTTTCTGTTGAGTTTTACTACCATGTGTGCACATGAGTATAGATATATTAGTTCCAATTTAATAGTGAGTACACATTGTGTTGGTTTTCCAATTTTTGTGTATATATAAATATATTAATAAATATCTTTTTTATCTCTCGTCCCCTCATGAAGTGACATAAAATATATGGACTTCATATCAGTGTTTATGTACAGTTAATATTACATAATAGTATTTAAGTTACATAACAACAAAACAAAGAGTAAGCATTATTCAAGGACTTTACTTTCTCTTTTGAAGAACAGATTCATGTGTTCACCACTGTGTAACACATAGAACAATTTTTATTATGTTAGGTGGAGTTATATCTTTATTTACTTTATTTGGAAATTATGCATGGTTTAAGAAGATGTATAATGGATGCCAATTGATGAGTAGTGTATTTGTGTTGTTTACTTTTATATTTCAATTTGACTGGGTTATCACTAACCAGATATCTGGTAAAGTATTATTTCTGGTGTGTCTGTGAGGGTCTTTGAATAAGCTAATTAAGTGAGATTGCCCTCACCAAAGTGAGGAGGTATCATCCAATTATTTGATCGTCAAAATATAACAAAAAGTCACAGGAAGGAGTATTCTCTTTGAGCTTGGCCATCTATCTTCTCCCACTCTTGGAGATGGGTGTTCCTGGTTGTTATGCTTTCAGATTCCATCTTGGACTTGCATTATCTGCTCCTTTTGTTCTCAGGCCTTTGGACACAGAATTACACTAGTTTCCTTGTTCTACAGCTTGCCAATGTCAGATTGTAGGACTTGACAGCTTCCATAATAGTGTAATCCAACAATCATAATAAATCTTATATATACTATGTATATATATGTAATATTAGATATACATATATATATATAGAAATCTATTATTAATTCTCTTTTTCTGGAGAACTCTAATACACAGCTATACTAAAAGTACTTATTGCATTTCCGTCTCCTTGTGTGTGTCTTTCTCCTTATTCATACATACGCATATTATACACACAAATGAGATTTGTATCATAGCACCTCAATGTGGTCTTATGCTTTGTATTCTGAGGAAATAATTTTTTAATTTCATTTTGAAAGCATGAAAATAATTTCTTTGAAGGCATCATGCAAATATATCTCCATTTGTTGAATAACAAGAAGCATTTTGGGCTAAAGTGCTCAACAAGGGACATCATATTGTGCAACCACTCACATGCTATAAACATTAAACATTTAAAGGAGTGTTTTAGCACCAGCACATGGTATTGTGCCAAGAAGTATAGCATAATAAGAATGCATAAACAATATTTTTGTTCTGGAAGATAAGTGTTACTTCCTTTTAGTACCTTAATCATCTAAGTTTCCAGCGATTAAAATAATGCCTAGGTAGAGATAAAATTGAGATCAGTACATATCCTTAAAATTTTAGTGAGGAAGTATTGTCACCAAAACTTGGAAACAATTGCTAATCTACTGAAAATTTCATGCTTTACAGTTCATTATGTAAAAGTTACACTCTGTCACATATGCATAAAATAAAAACAAAACTAAGAATTCTTAAGAGTTGTGATGTTACCAGAAGTACAGAGGCTTCCTAGTTTTTGACTTTAAAATCAAATACAATAAAAGACAATTGTTTTATATTTTGAAAAGAGAAAGGTAAAGGATTTCATTGACCCAAATTTAAGTGCGTAAAAATGTTGCACCTGGAAAGGGCATCAGAGATCATCTATTCCACATGTACCCAATTGCTAGCCTCACAGTAGATTCATAAATATCACCCAGGTGTTTTGTTAAAAGTATACAAGCCCTAAAACTACATATTATGAACACTGATCCACTTGGTTTATGGTAGAACCAGAAATAATCTGTAATTTAAAGTAAGAATCTCAAGGTGACACTGACACAGTTTGACAAATGCTGACTTGTACTAACATGTAATAACTTGTGGCAGATAAATTCTCTTGCAAAGAGCAATATATACATATATATAATATAATGTATATTAAAATCTATAAAGTATACACAGCTATAGATAGATAAATAGACAGATTAAATATATGCATCAGTGAGCCATTGTGGCAACCAGAAGTTGAATAGATAAGATTCTAGAGAATGAGAAAGCACGTAGAAGTTAGGCAACATTTTCTGAAGCTGTATTTTTCTTTCCTACAGACAGTTGCTAATATTGAGCACTAGGTAAAAAGGCTGATATTTTGGACCTCTACTCTCCTGTCCCCCATCCATGTAGAAAACCTCTACTATAAAGAAACAAGTAAAGCAAAACAAAATTGTTTTTAGTAGCTTCATTGGCCTGCGGAAAAAATAGAGTTGATACTTAAAGGTTCAGAATCCTACTGAGACTCGAATAGGGTTGGTTTACCTGTAATAGCAGTAGCTAAATTTCAAAGTTGTATAAGGCAACAGGTTAATTAGCTAAACAGAAATTTTTTGGAAAATCATACTAGAGTTTTCAACAATCTTACAGTGCAGTGAAGACAAATATCTGCTGGGTGGAAAGGGTTCTCAGTTAACCCCTGTATTTCTTGTGGAACTACTGGAGGGCTATATTTACAGATAAGTGGCTAAGAAGCAGTTGGACTCTTACATATACCACAGTAGAGCTTCAAAGCACCTCAGTCCTTGATTTAATTAATGTTATTAGCCTCTAATCTATCATTGTCTAGCAAAAAGAAAAATAACCTCTTTCAGAAGGAAGATCTTATTCAGATCATCAAAAACTTCTCATATACAAAGTCTGACACTCAACAAAAACAAAAACAAAAGCTATATCTAGGAATAGAACCACATCACCAAAATCCAAGATAGTAGAGAATGGGTAAAAAAATCCAAAGATAATACAGATATTGGTAATAGAGAAAGACTACAAAGTAGTCATGCTTATATTCAATCAAGTAAAAAAAAAATGGAAAATAAAGAAACCATCATAAATTTCTCCAGAGATTTTGAATTTATTAAAAATGGAAATTCTAGAATCAAAAAGTGCAGTAAAATAGAAATAAAGTAGTTGGCTGTAATAGAAGGTTAGAAAAGGGAGGGAGACAAGACAGCTGACTGAAGCCAGCTTTTGGTAGAGGGTCCTGTCCAGAGGGAGAAATAAAGGACAGAAATAACCCAATAAATAGAAGATCAGGAGCTCAGCTGACAGAGAGGATCAGTAGGTTTTTATCACCCTGCTGTGACAAGCTGGGACTCCAAGAAAACAAATTTCAGGTACAAAACCCATCCCAAAGAGGTTGGTAATACTTCCTCTCCCCCACCAGGAGATCAGCTTGAGGTAAGTAGAGAACATAGGACCTTTTGTTTCACCAAAGGGGAGAGAATAACTGAGGGCTGGGACTCCCTCCATGGAGAGATACTGCTGCAAACCCAGGCACTATCTTGCCTGGGCCAAAAGTTGATCTAATATTCTCCCTACTTTCCTGAATTCAAAATCCACCTCTTTCTCCTGTCCTAGAGGTCAGGAACACTACTCCCTGCAAAATCCAGAGCATTTGGTGGATTTTTGCTAGGGCAGGGCACCTCATGAACTGTGGGACAGTTGTGCTGAAACTATAACTTTAAATAGAAACAGGGAGTCACAAGGGAAGACAGACTTGCCACATCTTGGAAAGAGCATAGATCAGGTCCCACACTACCAAACACTGGGGATCACGGCCCACCAGGTCCCCTGCTCAGCAGCCTATCATGGGTGGCTCAGCTCCCCACTAGGCTCCTAGGACTGCAAGCTGTGCTGGTGACTTCCGCCAGGCTCCTGTGATATGTGCAGCCCACAGCTAGTGACTCCCACCCAACTCCTGACCCTGTGGCGCACAGCTGGCGACTCCTGGCCGGCCTTGCCACCTGCAGCCCATGGTGACAACTCCCAGCCAGCTTCTCCTGCAACCCACAGCCCTTGGCTAGCAAATGCCACCTGGCCCAAGCAACCCATGGCCTGTGGCAGGTGACTCCCGCCCAGCTCCTACAACCTGCAGCCTTCTGGTGACTCCATGCTCTAGCTCCTGAGACCGGCAGACTGCAGCTGGTGACTCCTGCCTGGTTTCTCTCATCAAAAAGCTCCATGGCTGGCAACTCTGCCCTGAAGCTCCCCGTCTGGCTCCTGAGACCCACAGCCTGTGGCTGATGAATTCTGCCCAATTACTGTAATGCCTGAAGCCCCCCAGGTGGCGACTCTGCCCTCTGGCTTCCAGCCCAGCTCCTGCAGCCTAAGGCTGGGTGTCAGAGACTCCACACTTGGGTTTCCCACCTGGCTACTGCAGCATGAGACTGTGGGTCAGCAGCTCCACCCTCCAGTTCTCCACCCGTCTTCTGTGACCCTTGTAGCTAGGTGGCAATGCCCTCTAGCTCTCTGCTGGCTCCTGAGACCCATACCCAGCAGTACCCCAGACTGGCAGCAACCCTGACAGTGTCAGCACACCCCCTGACACTGGTAGTAGCTCTACAGTCTCTCCCACTGGGGTCAAATTGAGCTGCCAGGGGATCCCTGTGGCCTAGATACTGAAGTCCTTTGGAACTATCCCAACTGATTGGTGTTTGTGTTTACCAGGACAACTGGTTTGGAACTCTTGACCTGGGTGAATCAACTAGGGACCAACAAAGATTGTTCCCTGGTTGTGTTATTTTGGGAGTGTGGGATTCTCCCCTTCCAGTTGTTGCTTGTCGGAGGGAGGGTGTCTTAGTTGCTTATATATTTCCACAGCTGAGATTCCAGCCCAAACCCACTGATTCACTAGGATTGGACAGAGACTTGTTGAATACCAGTCAGCACCGTCTAGCCCAACCACACCAAGCAGGTGTCCAGAGTTTCAGGCAGTAGTTCTTAATGGGACCTTTGTAAAGATCTAAGGGAAAAGCTGCAATCACCAGTCCCAGTTCTTTGGTAAAGGGCTGGTTAATTACAACTTCAGGAGCCCTCAATTCAATTTCACCCTGCCAGCTTCTCTAGCCAAACAGTGAAAAATAATCATGGGATGGAATCAAC
>CAUYQV010159108.1:0-41668 GCA_963574575.1 Galagoides demidoff | reverse complement strand
TGAGCCCCGACAAGCCTTAATAGGATGAGGTCCCATAAATAAAGCTAATGAGAGGCAAAGAGGTTAGCTTCGGCAAGCTTTCTGGAAGCCCCTGGCCTGAGCAGAATTTTTAGGGGGAGAGGGAGAGGAGAGGTTAGAGTGTTATCACCCCAAGATGTGAGAGGGCAGAAATCATTTACAGTGACTGTCCAGTTATTCCTAATGTCTATGCATTTGTGTTCCAATTCGTGTTTTTATATTCTTTTTTTTGAGATAAACTCTCACTTTGTTGCCCGTGGTGGAGTGTTGTAGTGTCACAGCTTACAACAAATTCAAACTCTTGGGCTTAAGCGATTCTCTTGCCTTGGCTTCCGAAATAGCTGGGGCTACAGGTGCCCACCACAAGGCCTGGCTATAGTCGTTTGGCAGGCCTGGGCTGGATGCAAACCCTCCAGCTCCGGTGTAAGTGGCTGGTGCCCTAGCTGCTGAGTTATAGGCACTGGGCTCATATTTTTATATTCTGAATTACTTGTATCTTGCTGTATAACACAATACCTTAAAATTTAGTGGCTTAAAAGCAATAAGCATTTATTATAGCATACAGTTTCTGAGGGTCAGGAATCTGGGAACAGTTTAGTTGGCTGGTTCTAACTCAGTCTCTTAGTAGGTTGTCTGCAGTCAGGGTGTTGGCCAAGGCGACAGCCACAGGAAGGCTTGACAGGGCTGCAAGATCCACTTCTAAGATTGTGCATGTGGCTGTAGGCAGGAGGCTTTGGTTCCTTGCCATGTGGCCCTCCCATGCCAGTTGACTTCCCTTAAAGCAAAGGATCTAAGAGAGAGGGTGAGGGAGAGGGAGAGAGGGGTGAGAGACTGTAGTGTTTTTATAACCCAATCTCAAACGTGCCATACCATCATTTCTGCCATAATGGAGTAGTCTCATAGAACAACCCTGGGGCACGAAGACCAGGAGGTGGGCTCACTGGGGACCGTCCTGGAGACTGACTACACTCATCCTTTATCTTTTTTCCCAGGGCCAAGTTATGATGCTCATTTTATACATTTCAGACGCTAGTGGACAATGTACCTTACCCAGAACTCTTCTGACCCATAAGCTAACAGTGTTGACTGGCCAATAAATGCAAATGTAGAATTTGGACCTTGATGTCTAAAGAAATTAGAGACATTTTTATTTTTATGTATTCCAAATTGGGTATTACTTTGGTGATAGAATTTTTTTTTCCTAAAAGTGAAATACTATTTTAAATAGTATGTAAATTCTTGAGCCCAGGGAGTAAATTGCTTACCTCTGGCTTGATTATGGTGGGTGTTGAGGTGACCTTTTTTGTTCTCTTGTGTCCTTAGGCCTTTTTCCACCTGCTCCTCAGATCACCTTTGCCCTCTCCTTTAGCTTCTCCAGGAGATGACGCACAAGCTCTCAGCCCTTTAA
Source organism: Galagoides demidoff (assembly GCA_963574575.1). Lineage (NCBI taxonomy): Eukaryota > Metazoa > Chordata > Mammalia > Primates > Galagidae > Galagoides > Galagoides demidoff. Next base: position 40,242 of record CAUYQV010159108.1, on the reverse strand, counting down.
TATAACTTTGGAACCACTTAAGATGGGCTATTTCAAAAGGTACCAAATTCCCTGATCTTATAACTGAACCATTTAACTAGATCATCCTGTAAAGAGAAAATGCGTTAAAAATACCAGTTAATTACTTTTTTTAATTCCCAAGGCACAAATAAGTCCTAGTTAACTGTCTTTGCACATTTATATATTTAGACATCAGGATGTGACTCTATCTCAGTCACAGCAGCCAGCAGGCATAGGAGTTGAGGACAGCTGGCTCTGAAGTCATGAGACTGGATTTTTCAGGCACTCGGGGACATGCTCACCTGAATTTATTGCCATATACCATCAGGTATTTTTGGTGAAAAACCTCCAGAAGAAAATCAGTGAACCAAGGCCTTACCACCACCAATTCTTCTTTTGAAAATATACACTATGGGCCTGTACAGTGCACCGTGATTAGAAGTATCAATACTGAGAAATGTTAATTGAGCCTTGGTCCTGCCTGGATGATCCTGGTGGGTGAGCAAAATCAAAAGCAGGTTCAATTTACTTCTTGGAAGCAATTGGCATTCAAGAAATGCAGAGGCTAAAACCTAAAAAAAAACACATGATGGTAGACCTAAAAAATGATATTTTTTACCCATTTTCATTTAGACTTTAGGGATGATAATATAACAAAGGTCCTGAAATGTGAGGGTCTCTGAAAATCCATTCATGTCATGTGAAGTACATCAAATAGAACAGGTTTGGGGACTAACCCTAGGTGCTAGATTGACACCTATTTTGCTTTTACAGTGAATGACATTTCACTTTAAAAAAAATCTAGCTACCTAGTTGTCCCAAATGTTTGGAACCAAATAAAAATTGAATTAATGAAGGAGTAAATGGTTAAGTTCCAGCTAACATAGGTTTCACCTCTTGATGCACAGAAATTCAGGCTCATTGTCAGTACGACATTCTCTTCCATCCTGTCTCAAAATCCAGATAACTTTACTTTTTGGACCACTGAAGGAAGATTGATTATCTAGTTACTGGGCAATCAATAAATTAGAATCAGTGATAGGAAAAGTGGAGTTGCTGCCAGAGAGGTAGGCACAATAATAATAATCATTATCATCATCACCACAGCAGTTGAAACCCCAAAGAGGGAAGAGACAGGGCCTTCACAGCAAGCAGACATAACCTCAAGGAGTTATGGTGGTCTGTGGTTGAGGAGATAGGGGCAAACAGTCTTAACCACTTTTTCACTTTTGAGGGAATTAGTAAACTACAGCTCAGTGCTAATTCATTTATGTATTCTTTCATTCAAAGAACACGTTAAGTGTCAAACAGGTGCCAACAAAAAGGAAATGAGACACTGTGTTGGGTAAAATCTAAGGCCTTCTAGATCTATGGCTCTGACAATATCGCGCATCAAGACAGAAAGCCCATTAACATGGTTTAAATGTGAACCCTCCAAAATTCATGTTGGGACCTAATCCCCATCACGGTAATGTCAGGAGATGGGGCCTTCCCGAGGTGCTTAGTCCATGAAGGCTCTGCCCTTGTGAGTCCATTAGTGCCTGATCATGGGGTGTGGGAGCACGCGCTCCCTCTCCCACTCTTCCTCCACACAGTGCTTGTTGTCTTTTGTCCCTTCACATTCCACCACGCAATGATGCCACTGTGAGAAGACACCATGGACGGAACAGGCCCTCATCAGGCACCAAACCAGCTAGCACCTTGATCTTGGACTTCCTGGCCTCCAGAACTGTGAGACAATAAATTCTTTATAATTTACCTGGTCTCAGGTATTTTGTTACAGCAGCACAATGGACTGAGGCGTACATGCTGGGCATTCTGCCTTCTCTATTTCCAGTTGCCACAAAATAAAAAGTCTACCTCTAATTCATTCTACTCTGTAAAGCAGGCAGGGGAGCGTAATCTGCTTGGGAAGATTTTCATCTCGCAGGGTGTAACAGGCTCATGTTAGTGCTCACCTGGGCCCATGACGGGGAGAACAGCACCTTCCTGCAGAGGCAGGAAATGCACTATGACCAGGATGTCTGAGGAGCTGGGAGTAAGGGCTGAGCAATCATGTCGCTATTTTATTTAATTAATTATTTTTTTGAGACAGAGTCTCACTCTGTTGTCCCAGGCTAGAGCACCATGCTGTTAGTTTAGCTCACAATAACTTTAGACTCTTGGGTTTGAATGAGCCTCCTCCCTTAGCCTCATGAGTAAGTAGCTGGGACTACAGGTGCCCAACATGATGCCTGGCTAATTTCTCTATTTTTAGTAGAGATTTGGCCTTGCTTTTGCTTAGACTGGTCTCAAACTCTTGAGTGCTAGCAATCCCCCCCCACCTCGGCCTCCTACAGTACTGGGATTATAGGGGTGATCCACCTATAATCTGGCGTGCCTGCCCAGATTACTATTTTAGGATTAGAGCACAGGTAGACAGTGGGAGAGTCAGCGCCGCCTGAGAAAACAGATGATGAGAACATTCAGAACTTCTGGGGCCCCAAAGTCAAGCCCTTAGAAGCAACAGCTCATAAGTCCGGAAACACCAATAGGGGCACCCGTTTTATCAGGAGGGTGCAGGACCACCTTCCAGGTGGTAATCTAATCTTGTTACACCATGCAACATAATTGGACCTGCAGAATTTTGAATTTGTGTAACTATCAACCATGGGGTCTAGATTATTGAATGCAATGTAGGTTTACTAAAAGATTTATTTCTGTTCCCCCAGGTCTTCCACAAATGCTAGGTTTTCTCCAGAATTAGAAGATCTTTAAATTAGAAGATACTGAAATGAAAGTGTTTCACCAAAAATGATTTTGGGCCCCTGATCATGCTACCTGTTTAGGGTGCCTCTGAGGGCACAGATGTGGGTGGGGTGTCATTGCCCTGTGCATAGTATCTTAATGAGACCTCAAGCTGCACTCAGCGATGGGCCCAGGCTAGAGGGTCTAGTGTGCTGTGGCAATGGCAACATCAACACACAACATAAGGGAATGGCACCCCAGCAAACTAAACAATGAATGGTTGTTCTTCATTTCACAGAAAATGGAAAATGTCAGTATGGGGAGAGCTATTAGAGGCCAAATATGTTTGCTCTGCAGTTGAGTCCAGGAGGTTCTGGTGCGGTTCAAGAACATTTTCTAGGTATCTGGAAGTCAGAGGCAGAGCTAGTTTGGGCCTTGGATCTCATCTCTCTTAGGCCATACTCTTTTCCACTGGCACTCATTCTGAAACTGATCATAGTCACTGTTAATGTAGGGTGGGTAAGATCTCTTTCTGGGTGGAGAACTATGACTTAGAACAGGCTAATGACTCATCTAAGGGTTTAAGGATATACATGTGATAGACATTTAATCTTCTAAAGAATAGTTTTTTAGTTTCAAAGGTGAAAGCAAAGAGCTAGTTCTTTTCTTCCAACCAAGTGGGCCCTTACCTAGAGAACACCAACTCACCAGATGGGAGCAAAAGAAAGTTTTGTTGCCCGTCCTGTGAACCTGGACTCTTTCAGAGGTGAAGAAGGCAGTATCAAGCTGTGGTCCAGAGTGTAGACGTTGGAGCCAAATGGCTTCTCATAAGCTACATACCCTTGGACAACTAATCTAATTTCTGTATGCTTAATTTTCTCAACCAGAGAATAGGGCCAATAATATAATCTATTTTATGAAGGTGTTGAGAGAATTAAATGCATTAATGCACATAAAAGGCTTTAACATAGTGCTTGGCACAGACTTAAACATTAGCTGTCAAGCTGTCAGCTAAGGGGACAGTAAGAGTCATTACAGCTCTCAGCCTTTTAGGGACAATATAGGCCCCTTTCTGCTTCTCTCTAGAAGGTGGAAAAGGAAGCACAAATTCATCTCCGTCTAGATATCGAATGTCTAGGTATCTTCACACAAGTGACAGAAAGTCAAGAAATACAGACATTCAGCAACTTTCTGCCAGTCACTTGAATTCAAATTCAATTGACTTGAATTTGGCCCATGAACCGAGCCTTTGCTGGCATCAGGCATCAACTTGCTAAGATATGGTGCATTCCTGCTAGGCACTGATTTCACAGGCTATGCTAATCCACACTTGACTATAACAGAAGATGCGTGTCAGATGAAGGAAATGCATTTAAGAACTCCATTTTGTTTATTAAAGGCATAAAGTTTTCCCTCCAAAATCTAAAGAAGATTCCAGGACCTGATCTCATATCCCATTCAGATGACTTGCTGAATATTCTTTTTTCTTCTTCCTCACTAATTTTTACTTCTTTGCAGATCAATCTGCCTATGCTCACATCTCAACTGAGTTTGATCTAGCAAATATTCTCTGAGCACCACTGCATATAAGACACATTGCTAGATCCCAGGGACTCAGAGGTGATTGAGATGCACTTCTGGCCCTGCAGGAGTTTGCGGCCCATTTCGGGAGGTGGACACACATGGGTTAGGATGTGAATCCAGGGCATCTCATCAGCCAGAAGGGGTGGGGGAGGTTTCTGAACTCCTGCACTTCCACTTCCATCCCTTTTATCTCCATCAACTCTTCCATCTTTCTGTTCCTTTTTTAAGCAAAATGCTTGCCTGTACTTGCTGTCCAATTTCTCTCCTTCCATTCTCACTTGAGAATGCCCTGGGTGGGTTTTGCCTCTCCCCCACTGGCTGTCCTTGCCAAGTCACTGTGTTTCTAGATCTAATTGCCAGTTCTCATTTATGTCAACCCTTAGCAGCATTGAACACAGCTGATCACTCTTTCTCCTGAAAACACTTTCTTCACTTGGCTTCCAGGATACCCAACACCCCTGTTTCCTTCCTGCTGCTCTCGCTGCTGCTTCTCAACCTCCTCATCTCCCTGACCACTTGATGTTGGGACCCCCAGGGCTGAGTCCTGGGGTCTGTCTACACTCACTCCTGGGTAGTCTCATCCCATCTCAACTATATGCCGATGACTCTAAAGATGTTAACTCTAATCTGACCGACTCTCCCAAATTCAAGACCCATCTACTCATTACCTTCTAGACAACTATACTTGGATGGTTAGTAAGCATTTAAAACTTCCCATGTTCCATGCCAAGGTATTGATCTCCTCATCCACACGTATGGTTTCCAGGCCATTTTCCTATTTTTCTGTTAGTGGTAACATCATCTTTTCAGTTGTTCACATCAAAAAACTTTTGAATCATCTTAAAATTTTCTCTTCTTCTATGCCCCACATTCCTTTGTTGACAACTACATTTATCTTTACCTAAAAAATACTTCCAGAACATGGCTTTTCCTTGTCATCTGCATTACCATCCCATTGTCATTTCTTGCTCAGAATGTTGTAATAGCTTCTTCTTCCTTGATCTTCCTGCTTCCATCTTTGTCCCTTTTGATCTCTTCTTAACACAGAAATCTATTAAAAGGTGGTCAGATTATATCACTCCCCAGAACTCCCACCCATGACTTACATCCTGGTCTACTGAATAATACCCATCATATGATACAACACATTTTGTTTATTCATTCATCTGTTGATGGGCACTTGGGTAGTTTCCATCTTACGGTTATTGTGAATAATGCTGCTGTGAATATTGGTTTAAGAATCTGTTGAGTTGGCTGATTTTAATTTGTTGGGGTCTATACCTACAGTGGAATTACTGGGCCATTTGATAATTTTATGATTAACCTTTTGAGGACCTGCCGGGCTATTTTCCACAGCAGCTTCACATCTAACATTCCCACTAATAATGCACAAAGGTTGCAAATCTCCAGCTCCTTCCCAACACTTATTCTTTTCCGTTTTTGAAAGCACTCTGCTTCCTGCAGACCCCTAGAAAGGGTCAGCCATTGTCTGGTCTTGGGATCTTGCACTTTCTATTCCCTTTACTTGGAATACTGTCCCCAACTTGCACAGCTCACCCTCCCATCTTGTTCAAGATCTTGCTCAAAGGTGTTCACTAACCATCCTATTAAAATTGCACATCTTCCATACTTTTGCTCATCCTTAGCACCAATAGCTTTCTAACTTACTTGATAACTTGTTATTTCTTTATTATCTGTCATTCCCCTCCCCATCAAGAGAAGGCAAGACTCTTTTTCAATCCATTTTATTGCTGCTCTACCCCAGTGCCCAGAATAGTGCCTGCTCCTTCAAAGATAGGCATTATTGTCAAAAATAATTATTATATAAAATAAAGGAGTGATGTTTGAGCTGAAACTGAAAGGATAAGTTGACTAAGGCAGGCGAGGAAGGCAAGGGGAGGGAAGAGGTTTCCTATGCTGAGGGAGCAGGTGTATCGCCATGACTTGGATCTACTTGATGAAATTGAAGAACATCTCCTGGAGGCAGAGATCCCACAAGTTACCAAAAGTACCACGAGATCTTCTCCACACATTTTCAGTTGCCATTTGTCTCCTCTAGAAGCACCACATCGGCTTACATGCTGATGAGTAAGCACTGGGTTCTGCTGAGTTATAACAATGTGGATGTTGACAGCCAAATATACCCTGGCAATCTCATGAGCTGGGAACCTGGAAACAGATTTACAAGCTCTCCCTCTTGGTATTATTGTTGTTATTATATTATTATTGTGTTGTGTATGCAGTTAACATTCTGAGTCACCCACTACACAGTCTACATTTTTCAGTCCAAAACATGGACGTTTAAGTTTGAGGCTCTTACATGATGCTCCTGCCTCCTATTGCCCCTTGGTCAGATTACAGAGGGCTGGAGTCCCCTCCTCTATCTCCATCAGCACACAGATTGTTCCTAGCCACCTTGGAGCTTGCTCTGTGCCCATACCCTGCTCTACTGCTCTCAAGAAATGTAGAGCATTGTGAAATTATGGCAGTGTGAGTCAAGGTCAGAGTAAACGGATGCTGATGCCAAGCATAGAGGAAGTTTCCCTCCTCTCTTCTTATACCCTTCACTTCTAGCTCTAGAAAGTCACAGCTGGTTTGGGAACTTGGTCAGACTTAAGGGCAGGTGGAAACAGGGAAAGAAGAGGGAGAGCAGCTGACATTTCCTGCCTGTTTTCTCAGTCCCAACCCTGCTGGAGCAGCTCTCTGGGCTCTAAAGGTGCTGTCTGAATGTAGCTTCTGTAGATGAAGAAGCAATTTCTTCCCCCAAGGCAGCCCTCTGCCTGCCCCTTACTCCTTCACAGACCGCAGAGAGCATGGATCTGAATGAGTTAGTTTGCAGCAACCCACAGCCACCCCTACTTCTGGCCTGACCCATTTTCTCCAACTACAATGTGACTCTAATAATCCCTGCTCTGCTCTCCATCTTGCCTAGAGGCTACTGGAGTTCATTAGATTAAAAAAATCTATAAACTACTTTGAGCACCTTAGAGGTAAGTGCTCTATAAGTACAATGTAATAATAATAATGCTACAATAATTACCTTGATTAATTTATGCATAAGACAGAAAAAAAGATTCTTAATTAAAAAATATTTCAACAGCGTGAACATGGGCCCCATATATTGAAAAGTAATACCCCCAGCAGGGATTCTAACTCTGGACTAGATCGACAAAGATAATGAGTCTCCCCTCCTTACTGTGAGTGCCCTCTGAGTGTTTGTTTACGGGGTGGATGACTATGCTGTGTGGCCAACAGACTGGAAAGGCAGAAGATAAAGGAGAGATGTTCGGTGGTGTTAATTATATAAAAGAGAAACTAAGTTAACCTGATGATACTCATAGGGGACTGCAAGTAATTAACAATCAACGGTAAGCTAGTCAGTGACATCAATAAAACGAATTCTTTGTTTAAGAAAACATATTCAAAATAAGAACATATGGAACTACTTGTGGGTAGGTGTAGATCTAAGCTGGAAAAAACCTTTTGTGACCCTCCCTCTTTCTACCATCTAGGTTCCTAAGAACTATGCTTCCTAAGAACACGAATGCTTTTAGTGTTATAGGTATATATAGGAATATGGGGTAGATCAAGATATATATGTCCTCATCAGCCACTACTCAATCTCCCCAAGCAGAGGATTTCAGTGGGCTAATTTGCACCATTTGGTAGAAGGGCCTGTGCGTGGCAGAATATAAACCAGCTTGCCTGAGGGGCACCCTGGTACTCGGACCATTTATGATTGCTTCAGCTTGTGCACTGGATGTGGATCAGATTTGCTATGGCTAAGGTAGCAAGGGTGATTTAACCAACAATGTGTCCTGCAGGAATTCCAATGTCCTGTTTTTGTGGGAAGGAACTGGGTGGTGGGCTACCTTCTTTGAAGAAAACCATGCATGTAGCCTGTCCTGTATCATTTACAGACCTATTCTTTCCAGAAACCCGGAGGACCATTGGGAGGTTATGATAAGAATTTCCTCTTCTAACAGCTGAGGAGAAATGGCTGGAACAGAAATGGCTGTGTGTGCACGTGCGTGCACAGAGTGTGGTAGGTGAAGTGGGGATAGGGCAAACATAAAGCTACAAGATACAAAAATAACTTTGTGGTCATGTAGGAGGAGGGTTTAATCGGATTGCTTTCCTAACATCCAGCACTGGGTGAATTGGCAGGTCTATAGTAAGGATTTTGAATCTGAGAGAACCAGCTGGGCACGGGCTAAAACAGGGTACTGCAAGCAGGGATTTTCATAGGTAGGGTGCAGCAGGGATACCCTGTCTGAGAGGGTCAAGCAGCACCATTGGGAGGTTAGAGGGACATGGAATGCCATAGACAAACTTATCTTTGTGAAATGCATGCAGGCTCGTTTTCTTCTTTTTTAAGGGCCAAGACCTTTTATTACTTACTGGCCCTGGTACATTAGTTCCAGGGAAAGGATGAAGCGCCATAGAAAGGCAGATCTTTCTCCTGAAGCTTAGTTGGATTGGGCCATTTATGCTCAGTACTCACATCAATCAATCCAATCATCAGTGTACTCCTTCTGTGCCAGGCATGGTGATTAGATCATAGGAATGACTGAGGTACAGTCCTGGTCCTTGGGTAACACGGGATATATTTGGGGGGAATATGAGCCGTGTGTAGTAGATGCCTTCATTTCCTCAAAATTCTTCACCATTCTCTGTTGCTACACACTTTTTCATATAGCTTTGTGGTACCCTCTCATCATGGACAAGTGACCTGTTCCATGACAGGACACTGTGATCAATCAAGTGACCTGCTTTTGTCAACGAGATGTTAGCAAACACAGTCCTGGATCCTAGGCCTGATGGAGAAGAGAGACACATGGAAGGGGCTAATACAGATCTGCCACTAGCCAGCTTGTCCTCAGATGAGTAGCCTCAAATGAGACCAGAAGAATCATCCCACTGAGTCCAGCCTACCTTTGACTTGAAGACTCAAGAGCTAAGTGAATGTTTATCATTTTAAGCCACTGGGTGTTGAGATGGTTTGTCATAGCATTTTTTGCAGTCAATACACATATGAAAAAATACCTAACAGTGCTACTGGGTTTATACAAATTGCCAAAGACCACCGCACTGGGAGAAAGGGGAGCTGAGTGCTGGTGCAATTCTAACTAGGGTGAGACCTGGGGGATGTTACTTTTCAACTCTAGGTGTTCTACTCTGAAAAACAAAAGGATTAGACTAGACACTACTAATTGGTGTTCAATGATTGGTTCCTAGTGGTCTTCGACTTTGAACCCATGAAATTGTACATATATTTCATAGGTACATGTTTTTCATAGGAAGGATTGTTCCATAGTTATCATCCGATCCTTGAAGGAACTGTGACTTAAAAAATAAGAACTCCTGGGTGGTGCCTGTGGCTCAAAGGAGTAGGGCGCCAGCCCCATATGCTGGAGGTGGCAGGTTCAAACCCAGCCCTGGCCAGAAACTACAACAACAACAACAACAAAAAGAACTCCTTGAAGGAAAAGCTTTCTGCAGGCTCTCCTGCTAACTCCCTGTGATTAAAAAGCACAGGAGTTAGGACCAAGCTGCTCTGAGGACGGGGCTGAAAGGGAAGGTATTTCATCCACCCATTAGCTACGGTTTGGACTCCGACCACTGTGGGTGGGGTCTGAGTCTTGGCCTACGACTCACATAACACTTCAGCTCAAAAGGAGGCTCATGACTGATGTGACATTTTGGAGCCACACCCATGAGCCCTAGGTCCTCTCCATTGTTCCCTCTGCTCAACTCTGCCAGGCTGACCCTGGATGGCCATTTTCCATCTAGTCTCTCACTCCTACCCCAAAGCCTTTCCCAACAGCCCAATTAGTCTGTTTCACTTCTGAGCTGTTCTGAGTCTTTGCATCCTTCCCATTTCTACTGAATTTCATAATATTTTGTCTTCCCAGCTGGATGGTAAATTCATGAAGAGCAGGAGTCATTTCTTCTGCTTCTCAGAGGCCTTCAGAGCCCTAAGCATAGAGCAGCAGGTGGTCATGGTCCTGGTGCTGCTGGTGCCGGGGCCGGTTCTCAGAACACTCTGAAGGGGGTGAGCAGTTGTTTTCAGGTTCTCCCTCCACCACCCTAGAGTACCTTCCTCATTGTCCCAACTACCACTGACCCCAGACATCATCCCAGGCCCTTCCTGTCCTGGATGGCAGCTGAGGGCCATCGTATGCCTCTCTCCTCTTCTAGTGGAAACTCCTCCTGCATTCCTCAGTGCCCTGTCAGGTGACAGATAAATTGATTCTAGCTAAGGTGTTAATGGATAATAACAGCAGTGTCTCCCCTGGGTACTAGTTCTGCATTTGGACTCAAATTTTTAATGTTCTTATCTATAGGAGTGACTTGATGTGGTGATTCCAGGCTGGTGAGGATAAAAATTTTAGAGCATGGAGTTTGTGGTGCCCCTCAGATCACACTGCCCAGGCTATCTGATGGAGGCTGAGCGGCAGGACAGGCACAGGCTTTTCTGCTAGCAGGACCACCTCAGACTCTGGTTCATGTTTAACCCTCACATTTTCTAGGTCACCTATAGGGGGAGATCTGCTAAATGGATCTTGACCTCAGAGCTGGTGCGTGTATGTGTGATGAAATGTGTGTGCTCATGCTAAACCTGGACCACAAAACTTCTGTATCTTTAGCTTTCTGTCAGATTATAATGTACTTACGGTCAAATCCTCTAGCCTGAGGAATCTCCCTGCATCGTCTGCTCCAGGGTCTTGCCTCTGCTACGCTAAGTCATTGCTATCTTTCCCCCCATTTAACAGATGGTGCAAGTGATTCTCAAGAGGAAGCAGGGCCAGCTCCCATGGCTGGTCAGAGGAGGAACTGGGACCAGAACCCAGGACTCCCACCTTCTGTCACTGGGCTCTTCTCTATCATACAGACCTACTAAAGACCTTCACCTCATTCTCTCCCTCTCAGCTTTAAATCACTAGTAGATATTATATGATTGTCCACAAATCATCCTGGCTAGTGTAGAAGTCTGTCAGCAGGCAGGCATGCTTTGGATGGCTGTTTTACATAGGAGGGAGTGATGAAAAGAATGATATACAAGTTACATCTTTATAACTTGCATTTTATCTGCACAGCTAAAGGAATCCTTTGGTGACAACCCTAACATTCTCACTCTCTACTGTGGTTCTAAGAAGCATGTTACGCTTTAACTCCTAGCCTCAGTTTAGGCGTATGCAGCATGTGAATTAATGACAGGAAGCACGAGGCAGGAGCACCAAGAGTCTGGTAGAGTAGGATACAGTCCTGGCAAAGGGAGAACGCTGGCCTGGGAACCAGAACACCTGGGCGGGCATCCCACCCCCCTGACACCGATCTCTGGGCCCAGCTTGTTGTTTCATTATATGACAAAGGAAAGGGCAGCATCAATTATTTTCTAGGTCTAGTTGCCATTCTGACATCACAGGCCAGTATGCATATTCATGTACACAAAATGGTCCTCAGACCCAGGGAAGTGTGACTGCCTAAGGAGGCTATTTGCATGAACAGAGACTAAAGCCTTAAGCCTCAGAGATAAAGCTCCAAGAGTGGAATTTCCAGTGTTGTCTTTAAGAGAAGGATGGGTTATGATCTAATAAATAAAAAAAAAAGAGAGAGAGAAGGATGGGGACAGCAGGAGGCTCAGGTGTTCCCAGGCCTCATGTGGGCTTTGAGCACAATCAGGTACCGGCAGGTGCCAAACACCCACCCCGGGCTCCAGTATAAACTCACTGGGTCTGTGGGCTCACGTTGGGCTGGCTATTTAGTTTTAATACCCCAAACTAATTTTAAATAAAATAAAGGAATCCCCCTAAATATTCTAGATGGGGTTTTCTTCTTTTTTTTAGAGGGACATTTCAAGACTAGTTTCACCCAGGTTTAGCCGAAAGGGAAATTAAACTCTACATTTAAATGGAGTTTACGCACAAAGGAATCCATTAGTTTCAATATTTCTCAGCAGGAGGGCTCAGAGTTATTTAAATAAGTTTAGATATTAAACCTAAAGTAGCCATTAAAGCAATGTGGATTTGTTTGTCTGTTTTTTCCCCCAGAGATCTTTTTTTTCCATCTGACTGAAAAAATCTATTGCTTAACCGATGGAGGATATTTTAATGCAGTAAAAAAAAAAATCCAGGGACTTTTTAATGTAGCACTTCCTTTGAATTGTTAAGTACCATATTACAGCATACTTATTATAGCCAAGTGTCATCCTTTGGACAGATTAAACTCCCAGCGTTTTCCCTTGCCTGCCCCCGCCCTCAGCAGAGCAGCGCTGATATAAACACCGACATTAAACCGTATTGGCTATGGAAGAGTCTTTGATTGTCATTGAGATTATTTTAAAAGTTATTTAGGTCCCCCTGTTACATCTCTGCAAACCACTGAGAAAATGTTGCGCTGGGTTTCTCTTTGTGACATTTCTTTGGGGATTCATAAATATTGATTGTACCGTAAAAAATTGATGGAATCTTGAAACAGACTGCAGTTGAGGTAGCTGGGGAATTTACTCAATTTTTCTCAATCGCTGCAGTCTATAAAAAGAGGAGATTTTGCAAATTGTTTCTCACCTTGTCTTTTTAGTATTTAATAGCTCTCAATTCTACAGCCTCCTGAACCATGCGCTGGGCATGTTTTCTATCAAAATGGAATCAGGCCTATTCAACGGGAATTAAAAGGTGGGAGCAGGTGATGAATGGGTTAATCTCGGTTTTGTTCTTCAAAGCCTCTCTCTTCCTCCTCTCTTTCAGTGTCCTGCTGTTTTGGTCATATATAAATTCTACGCCTGTCCCCAGATGTCCACACTCAGGGGCAGCCCTCTCCTCACTTCACAGGGCCATCTTGGAGATAAGGTTAGAGAGATACGTGACAACACTTTTAAACCACTCTCCCATCAAGGGACACCCTACTTCTTCTTGTTTGTATAACAAAGTCCTTTACGGTACTGGAATTCAAAGCCCTTTGCTCCCCACCTGGTGCTAAACTACCTCCTTAACGTTTTTTTCTCACAGGTCTCCTTTCGAAACCCTGGTTTCTTTCCTCATGAGTCTCAAACCCGCACCAAGCATTTCTTCTTATGAATCTTGGTTCACACGTCTTTATCATATCTACATTCTCCTTACCATCTCCTTCTGTAGTAGCCAGAATAATGGCCCTCTCACCGATGGCAGTGTTTGAACTCCCAGAACTGGTGACTATGTTAGGTTATATGGTAAAGGGGAGTGAAAGGTTGCTAGTCAGCTGATATTAAGATAGGGAGATTATCTTGCATCGTCCATGTGGGAGCACTGTAATCCCAACAGTCTTTAAAAGTAGAAAAGAGAATTGGAAAGGAGAATCTGAGGAATGTCAGCACTGGAAGGACTTGGCTCAACCTTTCCAGCTTTGAAGGATGGAGCCATGAGCCAAGAAGAACAGGTGGCCTGTAAAAGCTGGAAAGGAAGCTGGAAAAAGGTGAGAGAATAGATTTTCCTCTAGAGCCTCCCAAAGGAGCTCAGCCCTGCCAACACCTTGACCTGAGCCAGTGAGATCCATGTTGGACAACCGACCTTCAGAATTGAAAGGTAACGTATTTGTGTTGTTTGAAGCTACTAAGTTTCAGGGAATTACGTCTTAATCATCCTTAAGCACAACTGCAAAGTCTATTTTACTGTATAAAGTAATGTTCACGGGTTCCCAGAATTAGGACCTGTGTGTCTTTGGGGCTGTTATTTAGTCTAACACACTTGGTAACAAGAAGGAGGTGCTTTGCCAGCTCCTGGGCCAAAGAACCTAAGGCTGGAGAGGGGATGAGTCCAGTGTTGACTGACACTGCCACATTGTCAGGTTCAATGTTGGGATTTCTCTGTGGGGGCAAAGGCTATGCCATTGATCTTATTGATCTTGAATTAATCATCCACAGAATCAAATGGATGCTCCTTTTGGTCTTCGTCACCTAATTATTTTTTTCTTTTTGTAATGAGGAAACTGAGGTCCAATGACTTGCCCAAGATTATAAATGGCCAGTTTATCAATCACATGTGACACCTGAGTGGGCTAGAAATGATCATATTCCTTTTTTTCTCCCCAGAGGGGAGTGTCTATGGCCTCAGGTGCCCTCACCGATGGGAGTTGATTCTTTTTTTTTTTTTTTTTGAGATAGAGCCTCAAGCTGTCCCTGTGGGTAGAGTGCCATGGCACCACAGCTCACAGCAACCTCCAACTCCTGGGCTCAAGCGAGTCTTCTGCCTCACCCTCCCAAGTAGCTGGGACAGCAGGTGCCCACCACAACGCCCGGCTATTTTTTGGTTGCAGCTGTCATTGTTGTTTCGTGGGCCCCGGCTGGATTCCAACCCGCCACCTTGGGTGTACATGGCTGGCGCCTTAGCCACTTAAGGCACAGGAGCCGAGCTGGGAGTTGATTCTTGATGGACAACCCCCACCCCACTCTATAGGATGCAGAGTGTCAAAAAAGCCACTGCATTGGTGATGTAGTTTGCAGGTGAGAGTGTTTTATGAACCTTCAAAACACACATGCAAGGTTTTTGGTATGTAGGGATGTCCATTTTTGTTTTTGAGAGAGAGAAGGTTTAGATTCCTAAAGTTAAGATCAAGGTCTAGGTTCTTTCTGAGGCTGGTGAGAAAGAAGAAGAAAGAAGAGGAGGGGGTATGGGGAAGAAGAAAATGGGGAACCCTGATCAGTCCATTTGTGATGTCAGCTAGAGAAAATGGTTTCATTCATTCAACAGTTACCTTCTGTGAGTGAGTGAGACTCTAGAGGGTGAGGAGGCTGGAAATGGGGAGATGAAAAGTCAGGACATTTGCCCTCAAGATCTGAGATTTTAAGTTTGTTTTGACTTTGGGAGCTCATATCCTTTTCAGCTCTTGAGAATGCTGCCATTATTCTCTCTCCTCCATGTACCAGACAGATAGTCAGTGCAGACTCTGCCCTGGAGCTGCTCTGCCCTCAAGGAGCTTATGGTCTGATAGAATAGTTGGGAACTGTCCCAGGGGACTGTGTGCCAACTACACAAGGGAACTTGTGACCAACATTAGCTGGTCTGATGGTGTTAAGGAGGGGCTCTGTATTGGACACAGATGACCTCATGGTGGCGGCAGGGCTTGCAGGAGAGATAATGGGCAGGTAGAGGGGGAGAAGTGGTTTGGAAAGATTCTCCAGGCAAGAAGAAAAGAATAATGAGCAAAGAACTGGAGTGAAAACTCTCAACCATCTGAGAGAAGCCATGAGTTCAGTCTGCAGAATAAGAGGTAGGGTTTCAGATCCCTGGACTTTCCTTCACTATGGCTTCACAGGCCTGGGCCCAGTGAGGCTAGTCTCTGCAATCAGCCCTTCTCTTGCACTCCAAGGTCTGGTTCTAACCTGCCCTGTCTTGTTGAATTAGACTAGCTATGTCACTTCTAAGGCAGACCAGGACTGATGCTGTCCACCTGAGCTCCAGGTAAAGCTGGCCAGTACAGAGAGCAGGGATCCAGCCCCATCCTTCCTGGGCTGCAGCAGCCAGCAGGGTCTTAAAAGGCATCACCACCAGGATTAGGAAGCCAAGGCCTTACCCCTCTGCTCTGCAGCAGGAGGCTTTGCTTAAAGCTCTGCAGATGAAGAGCTCTGCAGATTAGGAGCTTCCAAATTTCCACGCAAAGCCCTGGTGTATTCCCTGGTACCCACCAGCAGCCACTGGTGCAAAGCCCCACTCTCAGATTTCCACTAGCTGGGAAGTCAGCTCACCCTCTCCAGATTTCCTCTCTATCCAGAACGTGTAGCCCCTCCAGTCCTTACTTCCTCAGCAGATCTCCAGTGCCTTCAGATGAATGATTTTCTGTTTCATCTGGTTCTGCTAGTTATTCTTGGCAGAAATGCTGGTCTGCCTTAAGCTAACGTATCCCACCAGGAAGCAGAAAGCCCCTTTCCATCTTTGCTTAGGAATTTTGTGTTGGCGGTTGTTTTCTTTTAGGACACTGAATCTATCATTCCTTGTCTTCTGCCTTCCATTATTTCTGTCAAGAGTTGGCTTTAAGTCTTACTGCTGCTCTCGGAAGGGAATATTCCTTCTCTTCTCTTGCTGCTGTAAAGATCTTCTGTGCTCTGATACTCCAGTTACAGTGAAGTTAATTTTGTCACCGTGTCCCAAGTGGCTCCTGCATGCTTCTCTGTATTTTTCATCCTTGTGCCGCGCTGTGCTATCTTCTGACCTACAACCAGGCTTTCAGGCCCTCACCTGCTCGGGAGCTGCCTCACGGCTTGGCCCTTTCACTCATCTCCCTGCTGGAAGGTCTGCTTCCTCTCAAGCTCTCATCTATCCTCCAGGCCTAGGGACCTTCCTGACACCAAACATGACCATGTTGCTCCTCTGCTTAAAGTATCAGTTGATTTCCTATTTCCTATGGAGTCAGTAAGTGGTCCAGCTTCTTAATATGTGACTTAAGACTCTCCATATCTTTGGGCTGATCCATCATTATTTTCTGCCTTTAAGCTTACACTCTAAGAACTCTGATGGGTTTCTGCTATGTGTGCGCGCACACACACGCAGACACACGCACAGAGCACGTCTTCTCCCTGACTTGTCCCTGTCACATGCCTCTGTTCATGCTGAAAGCTCTTCCATCTCCTTTGTTCTGACGAAGCCACATCTATCCTTTCAGTTATCATCACCTCCAGGAAGGCCGTCCCACTCATCTCTGCTTCCCATGCCCCTCCTGTAGGCTCCAATAATACCCTCTGCATATCTCTTGCCTCACACAGACACAAATGATTCTCTCTTTAAGTGTCTGTCTTCCTCCCCTCCAGATTGCAAATCTTTTCACCAACTGTGTCTTATTCATCTTTATGACCCCAGTGCCCAGTACCTTGCCTGGGATATAGAAGATACTCAATAAATGTTTAAATGGCTGACAAATTGATACATTTGTATAAAAATTCTTTTAGTTTCATATCCTTGTATGAGTCAATAATGTTAGTCCTATTTCAGGTGGTGAAAAAAAATACAGACTAAGGACCCTGTCTCTAATCACACAGAGAGTAAAAGATAATGCCCTTCAAATTCTCTCCTATAAAACTGCATCTGTTCAGTGAAACCCATGGTGATTCCTCTTCCGTCTCTTCATTCTTTTGCTAGTCAGAGACCTTAACACATGATCTAGCCTTTGATCATATGTGACCTTCTATTGTGCTCTAATTATAATAGAGGCAGAAAAAATCAATTGGCCAAGTGTTTTTCTATGACATTTTCCATCACTTCAGTTCAATACTATGGCTGTCAATATGATGGCATAGAAGTTGGTCATTAGAAAAGACTTGTTTTGACTAAATGTTATTGCTAAGTTGGTAGTCTAGACTGGGCAGAGTTTGGGTTGGGGAAGCATGTGCCTCCTGGGGCAGGGGCGGGGCCTCTGTGGGCAGGAATTGAACACAAGTTGTGGCCAATAGAAAGAAGGCAGCAGCGTGAGCACATGCTGAGGAGCAACAGGTCAGTCTGTGCTAGCATGGCCAGAGTGGGGCTTGGGCAGTGGAGTGGGCTCACACTTGCATCTGGGAGCCAAGCCACAGGAGGTCCTGCTGCTAAACAGGGGGGCCCTGAGTGCTTAGCTGGGTCCAGGCCTCACAGTGGCACTGTCCTGGGAACCAGCATTTGGGCTAACCCAAGACAGGGGGATTTGGGCTCTGATGGAATGCAGCACAAGCTTGAGGCTGAGCATTTGTGGTAGGAAAGGGAAGGGCATTGTCAAATGGCAGAGCTTGAGGACTAGAAAGGACACAGCTGCTCTGGGCAGACTCTGGGCACAGCAGGTCAAAGGGCAGCAGGCTGTGAAAGCAGGTGAGAAGCCAGGGAAGAGATAGGGAAGGCTGAAAGCAGGAGGTCAAGAGGGAAGAGAGGTGGGGGGTGGGGCTGGCTGAGCTTAGGGCTCTGAACCTGGTGACAAGGCTGTGAGTCAGACTCCAGGCAGCCAGGCCATGAGTCCCAGGTGCCAGGAGGTGGGCTGGGCCTTGAGGTTCAAGGAGTCAAAATGTCACAGTTGGACATCAGTGGGGACCGAGTGGGAGGTTAAGACCTGGGTCTGTGGTCGGGCTCCCTGGGAGTCCTGGGGAGGGCACAGGAAGTGGTGTGTAGGGTTCAGGGGAAATGGTGATCAAGAAGCTCATAAGGTGGTCAGATCCAGGAAAGCGACAGAATCCGAAGAAGTGAGACAGCAACAGACAAATGGCTCTGGCACAGGCCCTGAGCCCTTGCTAACCGGGGCAGCTCTGCCTTATGCTGGCACTGCACCTCTGGAGGGGCAGAGACCAGGCCCAGGTGGCTTTTTAAGGTCCTCCTCCCAGATGGCAGCAAGCAATGTGGAGCAAATGGCATCTGGATGGTGAAGTAGCAGAGACCTGCCTCCCCACCCATGTGGAGCGCAGCGTAGCCTCTTTGGAGGTCTATACCTAATATACCTTCCCTCGGGCTGCTCAGGGGCCCCAGGTCATGGCTGCAGCCCAGGGGTCAGGAAATCAAATACTTTCAGGTGGTGTTTCTTGCTGACAAGCCATCAGGAGTGTGGTTCTTTTTTTTTTTTTTTTTTGAGGCAGAGCCTCAAGCTGTCACCCTGGGTAGACTGCCGTGGCATCACAGCTCACAGCAACCTCCAACTCCTGGGCTTAAGTGGTGCTTTTGCCTCAGTCTCCGAAGTAGCTGGGACTACAAGCACCCACCACAATGCCTGGCTATTTTTTTGGTTGTAGTCGTCTTTGTTGTTTGGCAGGCCTGGGCTAGATTCAAACGTGCCAGCTTTGGTGTATATGGCAGGTGCCTTAGCTGGTTGAGCTACAGGTGCCGAGCCAGGAGTGTGGCATCTCGATTACGTCTTAGTTGGAGCCATCCTGCACATCTGACCAATTTGCTAATTCCTGGCCTTCACTTGGAAAGCTTCCAGCTCATTTTCATGCTACGCTGCTTGGTTCTGCCTTCTTAATGTAGTTTTAAAGTTGTAGTAAGTAAACAATGGGTATAGAATCAAATTAATTATCGGACACTCCATGCTACTTAATTTTAAGGCTCCCGTTTTGCCAGTATTTCTTCTGAGGACAACAAGGCATGGAGTGCCAGGCATCTGGTCTGACCATCCCTGAGCTCCCTGGTGGAGGAGGAAAAAGAGTAAAAGTGGAACCAGAAAGCTCAAAGAGGATCCAGAGAGTTCTTTATTATGGGGAAATGGCTTCTGATCTAATTTCCTGGTTTCCATCAATTATCTGGACAGCCATGCAGGAAGAGGATAAGTTATTTGGAAAAAAAAAATAGATGGATTATGAGATACTCTGTCTCAAGAATCTGTGAGTTGTATCTGTGAAATTCTTTTCCTGAACAGTTAAGCCCGGGCTCTTACTGTGTGCACCCCGCTATGTCCTCAACCTCACCTGTCCTCAGGTCCGTGTTTCACTCTTCTTCAAGACTTAACACCTCCCCATGCCATGCTTGGGGTGCCCCTCGAACAGACAGCTCGAGCCCTGCTTTCTGGTTTTCCAGATCAAGTCACGTGCTCATGGCCCTGATTCTCTTTGTGATTTCGTGTTTGTTTATCTGAGGATTTAACAGATAGCATGCGCTCAAGAAGGAAGGGTTTGTTGAACAATGAATGTTTTTGGTTAGATGGTGTCCCCCCAAAAGATGTTGAAGTCCTAAACCCAGTACTTCTGAGTACTTATTTGGAAATAGGGTCTTTGCAGATGATCAAGTTAAGATGAGGTCGTTGGGGTGACCCCTAACCTAATATGACTGGTGTTCTTATAAAAAGGGGAAATTTGGACACCCAGGGAGACATGAACAAAAGGAAAATGATGTAAAGACACACAAAGAGAAGCTGGCCAATTATAAGCCAAGGAGCTGCTGAAGCTGCCCGAAGCCAGTAGAGAGGCCTGGAACAAACCCTGCTCAGAGTGCCTTCAGAGGGAGCCTGGCCCTATTGGGGCCTTGACTTTGGACTTCTGGCCCCCAGAACAAGGAGAATATCAATTTCTTCTGTTTAAACCATCTTGTATGTGGTACTTTGTATCAGTAGCCTAGGAAACAAATTCACCAAAGTTTAATTAGGAACTAGTTGTAAGGCCGCCCTGTCCAGTCAGAAGAATAATCTCATAGTAGTAATTAAAATGATTATCTATAACTCTGAACTGAAATGTATAAAACAAACTATGTGACCAAAACATGTGTACCCCTGTAATATTCTGAAATTAAAAAAAAAACACACAAAACACCAGAATGCAAAAGGAAACAACAAGTTCAGGAAAATAATTCTACATCTTTTCCCCTCCTGCAGCCCAGGAGGCTCCAGCAGCTGGGACTGGTGGGGTGGGGTTGGGGTGGGTGAGTCGTCGGCTTCTCCATTTCTTACTGCTCTGGAACCAGTGTAACGGGGCTTTGCTTTTCCCTGTAGGGGAACCATGTTTCATACTGACCTCATCTAAGTCACATTGAGAACTGACTACTCTCAGGGGCACTTTTTTCCAGGTCCCACAGGGAACTCTTGACTGCACTTTCCATGAGGGTGATGCATTTGAGCGGGGTCCAGGGGCCATGCACACCTCCCCATGGTGATAGGGCAGAAGCCCCCACACTCCTGCTCCCTGCTAGCCTCACCCTGTTGGGATATATGTACTCTAGGGCAGGATTTAAAAATAACTCAGGGGTTCTCTCTCCTGTAGGGACCACACCTGGCCCTGCAGGAAAGCTGGCCTCAGGTGGGGGCGGTGGGAAGCTTCTGTGCAGACAGGTGGGTTACAATTTTCACCTCCCCATCACCCTGGGCTTGCAGTGTGGCCTCCTGTGTATGATTGCTCAGGCATGTGTCATGTACTAGCCTGTGTGCCCCTAACCCCAGGGGACACAACTCTCCAGGTGTCCTCCTCAGTGAAGGGACAGCATACTTTCTGCCCGTCCATGGGGTGGGTCTCAGCATAGCCACTGCTCTTGCTCTCCACGTTCTCCTAAAAAATCTTTTGTGAAAAGATTTCACAAAGTTTTTGCAAAAACTTTGTGGGTTTTTCTTTTCTTTTCTTTTGAGACAGGGTCTTGCTCTCTTGCCAGGGATAGAGTACAGTGGCCTTGAACTTCTGGGATCAAGTAAGCCCCTGGCTCAGTCTCCCAATTAGCTGGGACTAGAGGTATATACCACCACACTTGGCTAATTTTTAACATTTTTGTGAAGATGGGATCTCACTGTGTTGTCCAGGCTGGGCTTGAACTCCTGGGTTCAAGTGATCCTCCCATCTCTACCTCCCAAGGTGCTGGAATTACAGGCATACGCCACTATACCTGTTTGACTTCCATGCTTTTACATCCTGAGGTGTGTGGGGCTGAGTCCTGGATCTGTGGTCCATGCCCTGCTCTGCACTGTGCAGTGGCAGCTCCCATCGGAGCTGTTTTGAGCCCACTGAAGGGACCAGGGCTGAGGTGTGGGAAGCACAAATGTTTCAGATGAGCCTGGTGTATCTTGTTGTGTGGGAATGAGAGTTAGGGCCACAAGAATCAGGGGGCCTGTGAGGAGACACAGGAGCCTGCTTAAGGCTCCCAGGGCCACACCTGGGACAAGGTGACCACCAAAACAATAGAGAAAGGAAAGAATTGTAACCCATGAAACAAAAAAGAACGTGCTTATACTAAGAAAATAAAATGGTTCCGAGGACCGGAAGTGTGTCTGTAGTGTTTTAAACTTGTCCCTTGAGCGCCTTTGCAGAGAGCAACTTCCACTTGGTCCCATCCTTCCCATTTTTCAGATGAAGGAACAGAAACACAGAAGGTTGAGGTTTTTCCAGGGTTGCTTAGTGGTCTGGTTACTGACAAGCCAGAACCAGACCCCATGCCTTTTGACCCTAGTCGAGTGCTCATGGAGTCTTCCCACCAAGGCTGCTGGGAAGTGACAGGTGTGAGTGGCCTTCCTCCCCACCTCAGTGTTCCCAGGCACCCTCTGCCACTGTGTGGAGGCTCCCCCTTCTCCCCAGTGTCTGACCAGCTTTTATCTTCCTGGGTGGGGTGAATGCCCTTGGAGCAACCCTCAGAGGATCCAACCACTCTCCCACCTCCCGGCCCCATGACAAAAACTTATTAAACAGCCGCCTATCACCTCCACCTTAATAAATAAGAATCTCTTCAGCCTCTTTGTCTTCCCCACCTCGGGGACCCACCTTCTGTAACCACACTGTCAATTACACCTCGTGTCTAGCAAGGCCAGAGCTAATGAAAAGCAATAGAGAATTCACTGCCTTTTAATGAGGGAAACATGGCTTTTTACAGGGAACAATTTATTGGGCCAATTCCCCCCGTCCATCACCCAGGGGACTTGCTGCCTTTTTGTACCCTGCGTTTGTTACCATGTCAGGCACTGTGTAAAACTGCCAGCCAAGGACTGAGCTGAAGGTCTGACTCAATTTATAGGGTGACATCTCTAATCTCCCTCCTCAGATCAGTAAGTGATCCTGGCAATGATATGCATAGAAATTAATTACTCTGTCCCTCCTGCCCCGCCTCCAGGGTGGCCAAGACCAGGGCATCTTCCTTGGCCAGAATAGCTGGGCCCACTGCCCACTGACCTTCATCATCTCTAGCTGTTTGTCCTGGAAAGAGTGTGCAGAGGAGACAGAGGACCACGCTGCCCAGACAAGACGAGGAAAACATGTGTGCGAGGAGAACATCTTGTGCTGTTAAGTCCTGTTGAAAGTCAAGGGCAAATACCAGGTCTATCACTATTTCCAAGGGAGAGGGGGAGGCAGGGGGTGCAGGAAGAACACCTTAGGGTGAGATTTAGGAGATATCTCATTCTGCCATTAATTTTCTCTGTGACCTTGGGCATGGACTCTTATCTCTAAAGTAAAGTGTTTCAAACAGAGCGATTGTTCTGATGTTCGGCAGAAACAGAGCTCCCCTCCACAACTCCCCCCACTCCCTCCCATCTCCTCCAGATAGTAGACCACTCTCAGTCATTGGCTTGGTTGAGCTGCAGGACCTTTGTCAAGTCACTTTAATTCTCTGCACTTTACAGAGTTCATATGGTTGATGATCCACCTGTTTCCAAAGATGGCTTTGGGAGCCAAATGAAAGAAAGTTTTTTAAAAATATAAGATTGTAGATTTTAAGTTACAAACCCAGGGTTAGCTTGGAGGAATTAGGGGGAAAATGGCCATTTTGAGGAACACTGACCATAAGTTCCTGCCTTAATACATTTTCCATACTTCTTGTCACCACGGAAGCCCCGTTAAAGATTTATCTCTTTGAATTTTCAGATATCACTTATTAATAGTAAGGTAGTGCTTGCTTACTCTGTTGTAAGTACCAGACTTACATCACCCTCATGCTTACATAGATCATGAATTGATTCATTTAGTCAGCAAATCTGCAAAGTAAATACTATTATCATTTTATGCAATTGTGATTCTGAGAGCTATTCTGAGTGGTCCAGGCCACTCTGTAAATAAAGAGGACAGAATACTTTTGAAAATCAACTTTGCTGAGACGTAATTTCCAAACAATAAAATGTACACATTTTAAAGGTACATTGTGATGAGTTTTGATGAATGTAGACATCCATGCAATATCATATCCCCGAAGGTCTCCTGTACCCCCTACCCGTATACAATCAATTCTCATTTTATCCCCAGGGAAACACGGATCTGCTTTATTCACTTTTTTTTTTTGAGACAGAGCCTCAAACTGTCGCCCTGGGTAGAGTGCCATGGCACTGCAGCTCACAGCAACCTCCAACTCCTGGGCTCTTGCCTCTGCCTATTTTTTGGTTGTAGTTGTCATTGTTGTTTGGCAGGCCTGGGCTGGATTCGAACCCGCCAGCTCTGGTGTATGTGGCTGGCGCCTTAGCCACTTGAGCTACAGGCGCCGAGCCTGCTTTATTCACTACTGATAAGATTTGTCTTGCTTAGTATTTCACAAAAGGGAGTCATATGATATATTTTCCTTTGTGTTTTTTTTTACTCAGCATATTATTTTTTCAAAATTTATCTATGTTTTTGTATGTGTCAATTGTCTGTCTCCTTTTATTGTTGAATACTTGTTTACCCATTGACCTGTTGATAGACACATATTTTTCTCAGTTTTTGGCAATTATGAAAAAAATGTTTGAACATTTGTGTGTAAGTTTTTCTGCTGACACTGTAGATTTTTGATAGACTCCCTAGGATTTTCTAAGTACATGGTTATGTTCTATGCAAATAAGGACACTTTTATGTATTCATTTCTTATTCATAGGCCTTTTATTTCTTTTTCTTGCCTTACTGCACTAGCCAAGATCCCCAAATTCAATGTTGAATAAGTGTGTTAAGAAAGAATATCTTTACCATGTTCTTAATATTAGCAGAAAAGCATGTAATATTTTACTATTTACTAGCTCTAAATTTTTCATAGATACCATTTATTAGGTTAAGTAATTTCCCATTTATTTCTAGCTTGCTGAGAATTTTTTTTAAAGCATGCATGAGTGTTTAAGTTTATCAAACGCATTTTCTGCATCTGTTTAGATAAGCATATGGTATTCTTTATTCTGTTATAATGATAAATTATATTGATTTTTGAATTGTTAAGCTAATCCTATATCATATATACAAACCTCACTTGGCCATGGGGTATTAGCCTTTTTGTATATTGCTGCATGGAATTTGCTAATACTTTGTTAAGGATTTTTGTGACTATATTAATGAGGGATAGCCTGTAGTTTTTGCTTCTTGTAATGTCTTTGGATTTGGTGTTAGGATAATACTGTCCTCATAAAATGATTTGGGAAGTATTCCTTCCTCTTTATTTTCTGAAAGAGTTTGTAGGGGATTGGTATTATTTTTTTCCTGATATTTTTTTCTGTAGGAAAGTTTTGTTTTATTTATTACTAATTCAATCTCTTTACTAAAAAATAGGACTTCCCTAGGTTTTTCTGTTTCTTCTTCACTCAGTTTTTGTCATTTGAGTCTTTCAGTTTGTCCATTTCATCTAAATTTGCTAAAGTCTGTAATATTAAAGCCAGGATTTTGGCATCATGCTGCCTGACTCTAAAGCTCATGCTCTTTCTCCTGTGTACCTCTTCTCTCTTCCTGAAAAACATTCTCTGACAGGGACACATATGAAGTCCTCAGGAAGAAATACCTTAATGGCAATTAAGTGGCAAGGGAGACGGCACCTTAATGGCAATCAAAAGGCAGGTGAGAACCAAGGTTTCTGGAAAGAAGTTCATGTGTAAACATGATCCTGGCATCACAGAGCCCAGGGAGAGGAGCTGAGGAGCTTGGGAAGGTAGGAGGAACATAACAGTCACTGTTTATTTCTTCAAAGTAACTGATTCAGAGACTTGGACTGTATAAACACACCAGTGCCCTATATGCTGCCAAAGAATGAGTCTGTGGGTGTTGGGAGGGGCAGGTAAAGCAGAGAAGATGCTGCTTTACTAAAACTATGCCCAGGCAAAAGAGTTGTTGCCTATCAACATGTCCCAAATGTGATTAAATTTACTTCATAGTTTACTTATTACACTGCAAAACTTTTACAGTATGTGTTAACAGCACATAGCTTTAAATTGGCACCAATTCATTGTTTACATACCCAGAAACCACCCCTCTAACCTTCTGTCACGTGAGCAGAGCTTGCCTTCTATCATAGAGGCTAATGATGCTGGATACTGCCTTTCAGCTTCCCTTGCAGCTAGGAGTGGCCTTGTGACCAGCGTGAGTATAAACAAAAGTCTTAAAAGTCGTTGGAAATCAAGAAGAGAGGAGAATACAGGGGGAAACCTTTCTCCTACCTAACAGGTACAATGAACACTATTTGAGTGATGCATGCAACAAAAACATTTGTACCCCATTAATATTTTGAAATGAAAAAAAGTCTTTTGAGATACTTCTGGGGGAAGTTTTTCTCTTTTTTCTAGTGAGTATTCTATAGCCCCACCCTGGATTCCTGCCCTTTAATTTGGCTATGTGAGTATGGGTTGCTTGGAGTAATTCTCTTGGAACTATGGGGCAAGAAAGCTGAGGAGACTTTGGAAACCCAATATGCATGTGTGTCAGATGGCAGAATAGAAGGGTAGAAAGAAGTTGGGTACTGATGATACAGATCTCTGAACCAGCCCTGGAACCACCTACTTCTGGGCTTATTGATATATGGCAGTAAATGTCCCTTTTCAAAGCCACTATTAGGTAGGTATTCGATTATTAGAACCATAACATCTTAATAATGAGACCCATGAGGTTTACTCTTGTTCAGTGGTCTCACTTGGCACCAAGATATTTGTAAGATCAGAAATGTAGAGACTCTAATCACATGGCAGTGCTAAAAAACAAGATGGTCCAGAAAATGCTTATGTTAATATAAATTTAAGGTCATGAGCAAAATGAAAACATGCATTTAAATTCTCTCCTAGAGAATTTTAGAACCTTGAGAGAATATGACCATGGTCCTGGTTCAAAGACCCCAGTAAGGGAAACCTCTAGAAGTGCTGGTTTTGAAAGTAAGAATTTTATGATTGTGGGACATTTGTAACATTGCTCTCTTTGTTATTTATATCATCTCTTGCTAGTTTCTCCAGAACAATTGACAGTATAACCTTTAAATCACAAGGGACTTGGCACTTGCAGTGGGGTAGTAGGAAAGAATAATGACTTTCTCTTGCAAAAGCAACCTTCTTAAGAGAAGATGAGCCCAGAGGGATTGAAGAGTGGTGCGATGAAAGGGGAGAGCTGCTACTTCCTAGAGGAGAGAACTCAAGCAGTCAATCAACCTATGAAAAGAAGGTCAGTCTCTCCAGGAATCAGAGCAATCAGGGAAATGTAGAGAAATAAAAATTCAAACCACAGTATAATACTGTTTCAAATTATTATTCAAGAGACTATTACAAAAAGAAAGACGTCTGATCACACCAATGGTTGGTGAGGATGTGGAACAACATAATTCATAAATGGTGCTGGTGAGAGACTCAACTGCCAAAACCACTCTGGAGAGCAATCTGGTAATATCTAGGGAAGTTAAAGATATACAAACATTTATGCCCAAGAATCCCACTCCTGGGTCTATACTCTACAGAACTATTGCAGATTGTGCTTGAGGACAAATGTATAAGAAGGTTGTTTGGAATACTGAGCAATCAGAACTACTCTCATTAGTCATTGGTCAACTGCTGTGTAATACGACACACAGTGTAATACTACATAGCTCTAAATATGAATAACCCAGGAATTCCTCACTACTGAGCATGGGGTATTGCAGAAGATTGTACACAGTATACTACCATTTACCCAAATTTAAAAGCCTGCAAAACCAGACTGCATGCTCTTTATGGGTACATCCATGTGCTTTGATAGTAGAAAGGATTACCTGGAAATTATAAAACCAACTTCAGGATAATTCCTACCTCTCTGGAGATTGGGAAATGATATACCAAGGGCTGCAAATAGATTTGTGTGTTTTATTTCTCAAGCTGAGCAGTGGTATATGGGATTTTTATGGTCACTACATCTTTTCGTATTACTGAAAATATTCATTAGCACTGTTTTTAACAGTAATGGGAAGCAGATGAGCAAAGGAGATTTGTATGGAGAGAAGTCCTCAGAGCTTAGCACTGAAAAGGTCAGTGACAAAGGCAGGAGCTTTGGAATCAGAGCCCTGAGTCTGCATCCCAACTCTCCTGCTCACCAACTATGGTGTGGTTTGAGGGACAAGTTAATTAACCTCTTGTGAACCTGATTTTCCCAAGTGCAAAAATAAGAATAATGATATTTACTCTTACCTGAAAGCAGTCAGTTCAGCAATTAAATAAAATATTGTAAGTTCATTTTGTGTCGCTATAAATAAATACCTGAGACTAGGCACAAAGGGGTTTGTTTGGCTTATGATTCTGATAGCTAGAAGTTCAAGACTGGGCACACGTATCTAGTGAGGGTATCAGGCTGCTTCCACTGTGACAGAAGGTGAAAGGGAGGCAGCAAGTGCAGAGATCACATGGTGGGAGAGGAAGTTAGAGAGAAGGGTGCCACCGGGTGCCAGGTTTTAAACCAGGGAACTATTAATAACAGAGTGAGCCTGCACCTGTGAGGGAGGGCATTATTCTATTCATGAAGGATCTGCCCCCATGATCTAAACACCTCCCATTAGGCCCCACCTCCAACACTGGGATCAAACCTCAAAATGAGTTTGGGAGGGACAAACACCCAAATTATAGCACTAGCACAGTGCTTGGCCTGGCTGTAGGGAGGCTACACATTCTGGTCTACCTGGGACAATCTCGGTCTATACCTTTGAATCTCAAAAAGTGCCCTATTAGAAGATAAATTATTACTATTGTCACCTGACACATTTTAAATAATGAGTATAATTCATGTTAGTCCTCTTTTTGGATTTCACATCTTTAGAAACAGCAAGCAATGGTCCTTCCTCGCTTTCCAAATGTATTTCTTACCCTATCTGTTCAGTGAAGGTTTATACATCCCTCCAGGCTGTAAGCTCTGAGCACCTAACCCACTGGATTGAATTGCTACAGGATGTCAGCTGAAATTCCATCAGGCCCTAGGACCAGAATAAGCTGGAAAGTTCAAATTGTTAAGAGTATAATAAGGCAAGAAGCGTTAATGGCAAAGAGCAAATACATTTCTTAAAAAAGTAAAATCAAAACTTGTATTGAGTACTCACTATGTGCCAGGTATTATCCAAGTCCTTTACACGTAGAAACTCATTTAATCCTTACAGACAAGGGAACTGAGGTCAAAGAATTAGTGTCATGAAGTCAGGTAAACTGACACCAGTGTCTGTCAATTATTAGTTCTATTGCCAAAGAGTCTGCTATGAAGTCTTAATAACAATTAATTGGAAACACAACGTTCAAGTGAATGCTGTCCTTCACAGTAGCCTGTTGGAAGGCTGTTTGTGTGTTTCCACTATGTGGACTTTGTTTGGCATAACTAGAATCTTCTTTGGGAATTCCTAGCAAAATCTAGGCACAAGCTCTCAAATACTTTTAGTTTTCACATCTTTTTTTTTTTTTAACATTAAAAGTGGGAGCTCAGGAGTCCACTGCCCATGGTGGGATTCAGGCAATGGCCCAGAGTGTTTGCTCCACTCTGATTTTATTGAAGTCTATTTGCCCAGAGGGTAAGATGAGGGAGGGAACAAAGATGTCAGAAGTTTCTCAGATTGATAGATCAACTCCTATTGTTATTATTATTAACCTTAAGGGAAGCCTTCAATAATCTGAAATCTGAGCCTCGAATTGGGAGAGCCTCCTGCTTGAGTGAGTTTTCACGTCTTTTAAAGTGGATGTGATTTTTCTAAAAAATTCTTTGAAATGCAGATTAAAACCATAAAAAGATACCACTACACACACACTAGAATGGTGAAGTTAAACAAATTGCTATGCCAAGTGTCAGTGAGGATGTGGACAACTAAATTATCTCATATATTTCTGGTTGGAATGTAAAATTGTCCAGGCTCTTTGGAAAACATTTTGACAGTTCCTGATACAATGAACCATGAACTTACCATATGACGCAAGAGATAAAAATTATGTCCACTCAAAGGGCTGTGTATGAAGATTCACAGACACTTCATTCATAATAGCCTCAAACTGGAAATAACCCAAAAGTCCATCAATAGGTGAGAGCACAAACCATTTTTTATATATTCACGTGCTTGACAACTTACTACTCAGCAGTAAAGGGGAATGAACGCTGGATACATTCAACAGCATGGATACGTCTCAAAGATATTATGTTGAGATAGAAGCCAGGCATAGAAGGCTTCAAATTATCTTATTTAATCTTCTTGCATACTGTGATCTCTATTTAAAAAATGGAAAACTGAGGCATAGGGCAGTTCTATCCAAGTCACATAGGTGGTTAGTTTTTTAAGTTGTTGGTGATTCATTGAGGGTACAAAGAACTGGGTTACATTGATTGCATTTGTTTGATAAAGACCCTCTTATAATTGTGTTCTACCCCCAAAAGGTGTACCACACACCATAACCCCCATCCCCTCCCTCCTTCCCTCTCTGTACTCTCCCCACTTCCACCCTCAGCATGTACTACGTCAATAGTTGTCCTCATATCAGAATTGAGTACATAGGATTCTTGCTTCTCCATTCTTGTGATGCTTTACTAAGAATAATGTGTTCCACTTCCATCCAGGTTAATACAAAGGATGTAAAGTCTCCATCTTTTGTAGTGGCTGAATAGCATTCCATGGTATACATATACTATAGCTTGTTAATCCATTCCTGAGTTGGTGGGCATTTTTTATAGAGCCAGGAATCAACTTTAGTAACCTGGCAATGAAGGCTGTGTTCTGAGTCCCATGGTATTCTGAAGGCTTCTGCCTGCCACAGCCCCTGGGACAGACACCCAGGTACTTCCTCAACCACCCTCAAGGCCATTTGTAATAGTAATGAAATCGGTTGTGAGAAGGATACAGTAGCACCCCCAAACTTCAGTGCCACTGCAATGAGACCCACTGCCAGTTGCTCGGGACCCCACCTTTCCTTCAACTGTGCTTACCCAGGCTATCCATCTCCACTTTGTGAAACAGATTATACAGGTTATCAATGATCATCCCTTTTAAAGTCAGAGTTGTGGTTGAAAAACAATTGGATGAAAGAAGGGGGTTGGGTTCTGGTTATTTTGTCCTCCTTCCTCCATGAAGCTTTTCATTCCCACTCCCCAGGCCTGGACGCAGTGCCCCGTGCTTGTCTCTGTCACAGCCCACTGTTGCCCCATATAATCGTTACGTGTCTGTTTTTGCCATGAGACTGTCCATGGCTTGGTGGCAAAGAGGGCTTTTATAGTAGTGCCTGACACCTCACAAGTGGCCAATAAATGTTTATGAAATTATATCCACTTACTGTGTAAATTTTGCAGCCAGTTAATAAACAAATATTTCTTGATTTATTTACTGTTGGACAATTCTGTGAAGGTTACAAGTAAGATAGCTGGCCTTGTCGGTGGGATGTACTCACCAATCTTATTATTAGAAATGAGAACCATAATGTGAGGCAGGTGCTGAAAGAGTGGCTCTCGCTAAGCAAGTCCTGGCAAAGGAGGGAGAGATGCTGCAGGCTGAGAAAACCAAGAGAGTTCTGGTCTGGACACATTTGTGTCCCAGGACTTAGGGTGGGACACAAAAGTAATTCAGGGAGTGGCTTTGATGTTTCCATGGCTAGAAGACATCATCTCCTACTAGAAGAAGGGAAACTTATGAGCTTCTGTAGTTTCACCAAACTGAGAATTGAAAGCCAGGGCTCTGTTTAGGCCACATGGGTCCAGGAAGATTTATACATGAGTGCGGGTTCAGAGTAGAGTGACTGTATATTGCCAAGGTAGCCCAGGTTGTGGTAACTGTCTGCCTCTTTGGCTACCAATCATCCTTTAACATTTCCTGTGCCACACATAAGCTCCTCCCCCTCTCCTGAAGTGACATCTCAAGTCTCCTCTCTCCCCATTTACCAAATCCAGACTCAGGGTCAGCACTTTTGGGGCCACCACTGGTCTGCCATAATGCTGCCCCTGCTGGGCAGGCCTGGAGAAGAACCCTTGATTTTTCTCTAAGGTCTTTGCCCATTGTTCTCCACTTTCTAAGATGTTTCTTTCTGTTGGTTATTCTCCACAGCTCCATGTGAAGTGGGCATATGTGTACACACATCCCTCGGGTGCTGTCCAACTTTCATAGCCCTTTTGCTGCTCATGCAAGTTTGGAGACTGGGAGCCATTTTAGGATTCATTTATTCAGAGGCCTTTTTCACAGTACACTTCTCTCAAAACCTTTTGGTCGGTATGTACTTCCAGTCAACTTCCCCTGTAGGAATCACAACCAAACATCTATGCTGGACATAGTTCTTAGACTTGTTTCCGTGTCTCTCTTTCCCAAGTTAGTGGAGGTTACACTAAGGATATCTCAGAAAAACAGGCTTGTTGGAAAGGTGGAAGACTTATCTCCTCTGTTTCCAGTTTAGGGGAAGTTAACTTTTCTAACTACTTGAACTCTCAAACTTCCGGGCACTTTCTGTTCTCTTCTATCCCTACTCTTAACTCCAAAATTTAAATATTTCTTTTATCATTGATATTATGAAAGTGATCTTTTTGATGGAAGGGTTTTTCACATTCTTTCCTTAGATTTACTGGTCCTGGGAATACATGGTCTGGCTTCCAAGCTACTGAAGGTGCCTCTTCTTTCATATGTCATGAACCTGTTTGACATGGATCACCTCCAGTGTCCTCTGCTGCTCATCACCAGATGCCTAAGCCAATGCCACATACATTAGATTTTTGACACAGTAGTATCTATTTCAAAGTATCAAGTTTAGTAGAAGTTTCTTCTTGCTTAAGTAATAGTGCCACTTTGATGTTACTGGCCACTGGGCAGTTATTCTCCACATGGTGACTCAGGAATCCAGGTTCTTTCCTTCTTGAGATTCTGTGAAACCCTTGAACTTTGGGTTATCATTGATATCAGCTTGTAGCAGAGACAGAAGGCATGGAAGAGAGGAATCATATATTCTCTCTGAAAAACCTAGAAGTGGATTATATCAACATCCAACATTTCATTAGGTAAGATTTCCATATGGGCATTCCTAATCGCAAAAAAGACTAGGAAATATAGTTAGCCATTAAAATTACAAAAGGAATGTGATTTAATGAATTTATAAAATTCTTTGTATTGACAGCACCTTCAATATTCTTTATAGATGGATGTCCCTGCAGTGGGTGAGCACAGAGTTTAGTCATAAACAGGCATAGACAACTCCAGTACTGTCCATGGAACTTCCTCATTCAGGATTCTACATCGGGTTCTTATATTCCATGTCCTTGTGTACTCTAGAAAGCCATGCTTCCTTTGACCTCAGTTTCTTCATCTGCAATCTAAGATGACTGGGTAAAAGGTCTCTAGAGAGTTAAGTTGGTTGGTCCACAATTCTATGATTCTAGATATTCATTCAACATATCCTGAGAGCCATGGTTTATTTGGTGTCTGGGTCACAATTTCTAGCTTGGAGGAGGCCTAGAATCAGGTAAACACATCCTCTTGGAGAAATTCTCTGTGCATAATGATATGCATTTCAAGGAAGTACAGTGAAAGCTACAACTCTTTGTTCAAAGGCTCGCTCTGGGATGGGGCAGGCTATAGGTTTCCTGGGTCAGACTCAGTCACCAGGATAGACCTGCCTTAGCCAACTTATGTCTTTCTCAGCAAATGGCACTGGATGAAGAAGAGCAGCAATAGAAGATGGTCATGAGAACTTAAAGTAGGTACCATAAGTCAGTGGAACAAAAGAGGAAGAAGAAAGGCTGAGGCAGAAAGATGGTCTCTGGTCACTGCTCCCCAACTAGCAGCCTCTACTTTGGCTTCATTGCAATCATTCTTTTTTTTTTTTTTTTGTTCTCCCAACAGATCCACTGTCTGAAAGGAATTCTACAGACCACTGTCCAGGAGCACTGGGTGTACATGATTCAATTAACCTTTAAGGTGGCTCGGGAAGTTTGTGAGATAGAAGAGCCATGCCTTAATTGGCAGCCTGACACAGACAATAAAGTCTGATCAGATGAAGAGGGCATTGGGGACATAATTAGCATCCTCTACTGAAGACTACATGGTGTGTAAAAGTTGTTTAATTTCTGCTGGAGAAGGACAGGAAAGGGAAACCTGGTTTGCATTTCCTGCATGTTTTGCTTATTAAATATTACATTTCCCCACGATAAACACCAAGTGCGTCTGGTATTTTGGTGTGTGCACAGCTTCCAACCTAGTTTTTACTGTTCTATAATGCACCAAATGAACATTTCCCTGTTATTAAAACTTTGTGTTTCACAAAAGGTGTTTGGGAAAAATGAGGCGGAGGCAGAAGAAGTGATTCCTTTTTAAGAGCTTCAAATGGGAGAAATAGGCAGGGCGGAGGGGAAGTGAGACTGAGAGCTGGAAGTGGCTGTGTGTGTGTACTCTTTAACATTTACAAGAGTAGAAGGCAGGGAGAAGGAATTCTGGAAACCAGGGGAATGAATGCAAGGCCAATGTCTGGATCCCGTCTCATTATTCAGAAGAGTTTGCAATCTTGATTTTTCTAGGAAGTCTTCCCCAAATTAGAAGAGAAGAAAGGAGACAAAATGCAACCATTTACAGAATGATATCTGTGTGCTAAGCATGATCCAGATTATCTCTCCGACACTCACAAGCAGCCTTGGTAATGAGGTTCTACTATTTTTCTTTTATAATTGGGGAAATTGAGACAGAAAGTTTGCAAAACTTGTCGATAGAGCCAGCCAGTAGGTGACAGAGCTTGAATTCCATTTCAACTCTGTCTTTCTCTTCTACGCCATTAAAAAGAGGAGTAATTGAATTCTTCAAATAGAATCTGGCCAAAAAAGCTAGACTAAGTGGATCATCTTCCTATTTCTTTATAAGACATGAAAAAGCCTACCAACTTAATTTGTGTTCTTAATAGTGTGTGTTAAGAGAACTGTTGAAATATAGCATACCTAAAATGAGCAATTAATTTTCATTCATACAAAGGAATTTAAAATTAAACAGAGCTAGATCAATGTAGGTATGAATATCACTGCTGTTATAAATTCTTTTGCAATCAACAAATTATCATTAAATATGTAAAAAATGCTCACTCTGAACAAAATACTGAGGACAGGCATGGTGGTGGTGGAAAAAGATGGAATCTGAGCTTTCCAAGAGAACAGACAGGGCAAGAAGACATGCAAAGTTGATGGTATGTGTACCATGTTCACACCCATTCTCTCTCACACACACACGCATACATTCACACACTTACAAGCATAGAGTCACTCCTTACTCACTAGGGATATGTGCTAAACCAGATATACAACATGTCTGCACTTATGGAGCTTAAAGTCCTGAAGGGAAGACAATCCCTGAATACATAATTTCAAGTGTGAAGGGAAGAGAGAAAACAGACATAGAGGCTTCTGGGAAGAGGTGGGACTTCAGAATTCTGGCTCTATGTGTTTCTGGGCAACAACTCAACTTCTTTATTTCGGCCTCTAATGCCAGATGTCCTCTCCAAGGCCTTCTCTTGCAGCTCTGTGATACACTGTGACTGTGAATCACATGGGATGCCACTATCCCAGGTGAAGGGGAAAAGGAGACAAACTTTATGTGTAGGTTCCTTCCTCTTGAGGATCATCTATTCTATATCCTTCCTCCCCAGCTTCACTACACAGCACATGTCCCAGCTGGACCACCATCCTGGCACCGTGGACAGCTCCTCCAGTGCTCCCATGGCCTCACCCCATCACTGCACTTTCAATCGGTCATTGCTTCCCTTCTGCACCCCCCTGGTCCAGGCTTTTGGTGTCTTCTGACACTTGTGCCAACCAGACAGAAAAATCTACAAGTAATCTCATTTGATTCTTGACCTTTCGGCTGTAGCCTTAGGACACAGTGCTTTAGTGGAAAATACTCCTGGTGGACTAGAATGGTGGGATTTGAAAGCAGAATGGTGGAACTAGAATAGCATCAGTGTAGGTGCTTGGGGATCTGGGGTAGGGAGGTTGTTGGGAGCTGACTAGAAGAGAAGGGGATCTTTATCTCAAAATTCCCTTCATGCTAAGCCTCCTTCCATGTCAAATACACTCAGTGGCAGGAATGGAAACTTCAAGGGGCAATGTGATGGTTAAGCCAGAAAGATCTCTCCCCGCCCTCAGATGTACATCTGTCCTGATTCCTTAATTTCCAGATCCCATTCAGGCTTATTCTTCCCTAATTGAAAATGTAAGAGTAGTTTGATGAAGCAGTAACTCAGCAGAAATAATGATGATGGTCATGATGGTGATAACAACAATGATAATAACAGAGGAGATAATCATTTATAGAGCATTTCATTTTTCATTTTTATTTTTGTTCTGTCTCAGATGAACATCAGTTAATTGGTCTTTCTGGCACCTCTGTGAGGTAGGTAAGAATTAGAATTCCTTCTCAAGAAACACCCAACTTATGGCTGGGTGGAGGAGCTCATGCCTGTAATACCAACGCTCTGTGGGGATCAGTCGAACTCAGGAGTTTGGGACCAGCAAGAGCGAGTTCCTGTCTCTACCAAAAATAGAAAAATTAGCCAGACATTGGGGAAAGCACCTGAGGTCCCAGCTACTTGAGAGAGGAGACTGAGGCAGGAGGATCACTTAAGCCCAGGAATTTGAGGTAGCTGTGAGGTAGGCTGATACCACAGCACTGTGGTGTGGATGACAAAATAAGACCCTGTCTCAAAAAAACAAAAAGAAGAAGACATACCCAACGTATTAACAACCACCAAAGAGATAGGTAATAAACTGTCAAGTCACTGTGATTTTTACCATCCAAAGTGACTGCTGGTCAATTCCCTCTAAGAGTAATGGTGGAACCTGGTTTCTGTGGTCCTCTGGGCTGAGTCCAGCTCATAGTAGGTTCTTAATACATTTGCTGATAGATCAACTAAAACACTGGCTGACTAAATGAATGAACAAATGAAGAGGCTGAAGGTATTGCCAGAGGCAGCCCACATGGGGCCTTGAGAGACTGAATGGGTTCTGGATATTTCTAATCATGATGGTTTAGTTTAGACACGTACCACATGACATTGGCACTAAGCTAAAATTCCACATTTTCGTTAATTCTCATGTGTGCTTTTGTAGGAAGGTAAAGCCCTGGAAAGGGGAAAATTTGGATCAGTGAGTTGTACCCTGTGTTCTGTCTAATCCTTCTTCATTTTTCTCATTTTGGCCTGCCTAAGGCTGAATGATTCTTTAACAACAATCCTGGGAAAGCCAAAGCGTTCTCGTGGTCTCCAGTCTTTCTCTTACAATCTACACCCACCTCTTTGCTGGACCTAGAAGCTCAGCTCTGTTCATGTAGCAATATTATCAACACTTACAAGCAAGAAAATAAATAAAAGAACTCTTCCCAGCCATTGGAGTTGCTCCCAAGACTTCCAGCTGCACAGACATGGCATTAGCAGATGAGATTCTCATTAGCTTTGAGGCCTTCAATATGTCCCTTAGTCTCTCTGGCCTCAGTTTCCTAATCTGTGAAGTGAAAATATTAATACCTATGTTGTAGGAATGTTTTTTGAATCAACAACAAATGTCCAAGTGGGTTTTTTGGTTTTTGACAAGCCTTTGAAAAGAAAAAAGTAAAACCTAGGGTCTAGAGGCAAAATACTAGATCCTCAGAAGCCCTGAAAATATTCACAGTCTGCCCAACCTAAGAGCGTACTTTATTCAAGACTGCCTTGCCTCTCCTCTGCCCCCATCAGATCTCATCTCCAGGATCTGCTCTTCTCTCAAATAATATGATTAGGCATGAACTAAGGAATTAGTGACTATAAACAAGTTGCAGTGCAGTGTAACTCTTCTAATTATTTATTTTAAAAGACTGACTTTACATGCAGTCTTTTTAAAAATTTTTATTTCACTTTTGATTTTCAATTTTATACATTTCCATAATGTTAGATTATTTCATTTACCTGTGTTATTTGAAATTTTATTTATTTTTACTTTATATAAAGTAAAATTCCCTCTTTTGGGTGTATAGTTTGGAGTTTTTTTCCCTTTTCTTTTCTTTCTTTCTTTTTTTTTTTTTTTTCCAGTTTTTGGCCTGGGCTGGGTTTGAACTTGCCACCTCTGGTATATGGGATGGTGCTCTACTCCTTTGAGCCACAGGTGCCACCCTAGTTTGGAGTTTTTACAAATGCCTGGAGTTGGGTAACCTCAATCAAGGTTGAGGAATAGCATAGGCCTATCAAACCTCCACTAATCCCCTTTGGAGTCAACTCTTCTCCCATCCCTACTCCCTGGCAATCACTGATCTGTTTCCTGTCCCTATAGCTTTATTTTTTCATAATGTCACATAAATGGAATTATAGAGGGTGTAGTCTTTTGAGTCTTTCTTCCCTCATTTGATATAATGCATTTGAGATTTATCTGTATTGATCTTTTCTTACTGCTGAGAAATATCAGGTTGTGTGAATGTTTCACAATTTGTTTATTTATTCACTAGTTGAGGGCTTGTTTCCAGATTTGGATAACAAGAACAATACCATTACTGAGAATAGACCCTAAGAAAGGGGCTTCAGAGGATGGGAGGAAAACCTGGCCTGCTGAACTAGGAAGTCCAGAAGACCCATAGAATGTGGTTTGTAGTAATCTAGGTAACCAATGACCAATAGAAAGAGACCATCATTGATGACCAATAGAGAGGGGCAATACTGCCTGGAGGTGCACAGAGGCCAATGAAAGACTTGCAACCAATTTCAAATGGAGAGGGTATTTATACTTCCCTACTGACCTTTGCATCTCTGTGTCTCAGTTCTGCTTTTTCACGAGAGGGACCCATTTCCAACTCTCTTTGAAAGTACTCTAAACTTTCTCTTTGTTCATCCTAAAGGAAATTTCTCTTTGTTACATTGAAACTTGTGCAGATTACTTTTGCTCTGTATTCACTGCTGCCTGTGTTGCTCCAGTTTTATTTTCTGTTTTCATTCATTTTTGCTTTCAATTATTGCCGTCCCTTGGTTGAACTTTCTAGCTCAGCTGAGTAATTGAGCCAGGTCAACTGGGGTCAGGGAACTGACCCCCAACAATTACCAACATTCACATGTAGGCTTTGCTGTGAATCAAGTTCTTATTTCTCTTGAATAAATAAGTGATGGTTGGGTCATATGGTAAATGTATGGATAACTTTATTAAAAAAAAAAATCAAACAAACTACCAAACTCCTTTTCAGATAAGATTTACCATTTTGTGTTTCCATCAGCAATATTTCAGAGTTCTGAGAGTTCCACATCTTCACTAGCACTTAGTATATAGTAAGTTTCATTTATCTTAGCATACTAATGGATATGTATTGAAACTACATTGTTTAGATGCCCTATATCAGGTTAACAAAGTTCTTTTGCAAATGCTTTTTCTACATCTATTAAGATGATCATTTGTTTTTCATATGTTGATATGGCAAATTATATTAATTGATTTTCAAATGTTGATTCAGATTTGCATTCCAAGGATAAACATTGTTTATTCATAATGTATTATCCTTTTCATATTTTGCTGGATTTGATTCACCAAATTGTGTTTAGAATTTGGGCATCTTTGTAGATATTGGTTTGTAGTTTTTTTATCTTGTAATGTCTTTGCCTGGTTTTGGTATTAGAGTAATGCTAGTCTCTTAGAAGGCAAGCAGCCATAGATAATATGTAAATGAATGAGCATGGCTAGATTCTAATAAACTTTACTTATAAAGAGAAAGGGCAGGTTGGGGCCCGCATGCTATAGTTTGCCAACCACTGTTTTAGATTATTGATTTCAGATCCTTCCCCATCCCCCAACATTTAATGCTATAAATTTTCTTCTAAGCACTCTTCAGCTGTATTCCACAAATTCTAAAATGTTCGATTTTCATTTCCTTTCATACAAAATAATTTCTAATTTTCCTTGGCACTTCCTCTTTGACCTATGGGTTATTTGAAAGTGTGCTGCTTGATTTTTAAATATTTGGGGGATTTTCCAGATGTTTTTAAGACTGATTTCTATTTTATGGCCCAAGTTTCTAAGACTGATATCTAGTTTATGGCCAAAGAACATACTTTTTATAATTTCAATTCTTTTACATTTTAAAGCTTATTTTATTATTCAAGTTACAATCTATCTTGGTAAACATTTTATGTGCACTCGAAAAGCATGTGTATTCTGGGATTTTTTTATAGGCTAGTCTATTAATATCAATTAGGCCAAGTTGATTGATAGAGTTCTTTGCAAATGAACTCTATCATTCTCCTATATCCTTGGTGACTTATCTACTTGTTTGTGATTACTGAGAGAAATATTAAATGATCCAAGTATATGCATGGATTTGTCTACTTTCTAATTTCCATTGATTTTTGCTTCATGTATTTTGAAGCTCTGCTGTTAGGTGCATAAAGGTTTAGGATTATTATTTCTTCTTGACA
>CAUYQV010159102.1:0-21129 GCA_963574575.1 Galagoides demidoff | reverse complement strand
TATTTTTTCAAGATCTTTAAAATATGATAGTGGAACTTTAATGGGGATTGCATTAAAATTATATATCGCTTTGGGTAGTATGGACATTTTAACAATGTTGATTCTTCCCAGCCATGAGCATGGTATGTTTTTCCATTTGTTAACATTCTCAGCTATTTCTTTCCTTATAGTTTCATAGTTCTCTTTATAGAGAACGTAGGAATTTTATAAATGACACTTGCAACCAGTGGCAATGAAGCAAGCAGTTCT
Source organism: Galagoides demidoff (assembly GCA_963574575.1). Classification (NCBI taxonomy): domain Eukaryota; kingdom Metazoa; phylum Chordata; class Mammalia; order Primates; family Galagidae; genus Galagoides; species Galagoides demidoff. Next base: position 20,880 of record CAUYQV010159102.1, on the reverse strand, counting down.
ATTGTTTTCTAATAGTTTAATATAACAATCTCTTTTATTTATTGAGATAGCTCAACAGTTGTTTCAAAAGCAGTGAAATAAATCTCTCCTGTTTCATGACTTCCTGTTCTCACCAGCTTGTTACAATGAAATTCAACTTAATTAATCATAGGAAATGAGTGTAACAATAATCTCTTTCCATGGTGTAGTCAGTAAACTGTCTAACAGGCAACAAAGTATCATTGGGAATTAAACAGAGATTAGGGCTTTCCTGTGGTTTGAAAGAAATGGCACATCAGCTCTTTTTCTCCCCCAGGTACATTCAGTTTCTCTGCTCTCCATTAGACCGTGGAGAAGAACATTTATTAGGGTAATTTTAAAACAGAGAAGTAACAGTAGAAAATGAAATGGCCCAGAATCCTTTTGCCCTGGTGACCTGTACTGACATTTATAACAAGAGTAACATGGGCACAAAGTTAGACAGTGTAAATAACAATGAAGGGTATAAAAGTGAATGTATCTAGAAGAGCCAAATTCACAGAGACGGAAAGTATCATAGAGGTGACTAGGGGTGGAGAGAGAGAAAAATGAAGAGTTACTGTCATGTGGACCCAGGGATTCAGCTTGGAAACATGAACATGTGGAGATGGATAGTGGTGATGATGACACAACCTTCCAAAGGTACAAAATGCCACTCAGAAAGGCAACATACAAAAAACTGAGTGGAAACACTTAGCTCCCTAGTCTTTCCTCACCCCCAAAACAATCACTGAAATGGATTAACAAGAATTCTTTGAGAAAAAAAGGATTACAGGAACCTAGTCCCTTATACATATATAATTATGAAGCATAAATATATATTTATTTACAGCAACAGGACAGTTATCCAAAGGTCTGGGTCTTGCTTCTCTTTCTTTTGGTAGTATTTCTTGTAAGCCTTTTACTATCAGCAAATTAAGTTCTACCTTATTTTATCACCTATGTCATTGCTCGCTGTATGAATTACCGCAATCTATCCAGGCTCTTAGGGATGGACATTTAGCCTGGTTCCTTGTCTGTATATCCACAAGATATAGGTAAAATGATAGGTATTTCCAAGGTGCACTTGTGAGGTTTTTTAAATAATAATAATGATGCCAAGATGGTGGAACCACTTGCATCTTAATAATGTTGACACAGAATTGAGGCTGTGACTGTGGAGATGAGTGGGTGAGTGGCTGTTTAATTTCTCACATAGCTTTGTCCTAGGAAGCAATTAGATCACATTTCTAATTGCCCTCTAATTCTGTCTCAATCAGACAAGAAGTACCTATTGTAGTTTGTCATGTGAAAGTCAATCTCATACAATAGTTTTGGCCCAAACTCTCAGGAAAACATCCCTTGAAATAGTTGCCAGCTCTGGCTGGGAGAGGTGGCCCTGGGGAGGCCAACACTGCCCTGGTACAGATGCAGACCACAGCGTCCCCCTGCAGAAGCCCACCCTGTAAAGGCTGTCCCTTCCCTCTCTCCCTGGAGCCCTTTCCTCCCCAGCATGTGGGAGGCCTGGGCCAAAATGCCCACGGGTATGGCCAACGTGGTGGGAGCTTCTGAGGACGTTTGGCTCACAGGCAGCCAGGTGGGTCCCTGGGGCCTGCGTGGGGCTCCTAGACCCCTCTACACAGCCACTCTCTGCCCTTGGCCCACCTGGCCCTGGCCCACCTCTCCCGCCCTCCAACATGCCCCTACTGATTGTGGCTCTCAGCAGAGGCTACCCCAGCCCACTCCCACCAGATCCCAGATCCTCCCAGGCTGGAACCCTGTACATCCAGCGGGCACAAGCAGAAGGGCACGGAGGCCCTGGAGGCCTACTGGGCTTCCTCACTCCCTCAAAACTTTGGGCAAAATGTGTGCATTATACACCACAAAATATGATACCTACTGCCCGCTACATGCCTGGCCATGTCCTGAGTAGAGTTATAGCTTTAAATGCAGTGCCCCCTCTAAGGACCAGTGTGGACAGCAGGCAGGGAGCAGCAGCTGCAGAGAAGCGGCAGAGTGGGCAGATTCTGCTGTAGGTAGGAAAGGATGGGGCCTCTGTGAGCTGCCAGTGAGCCCAACCCCAATTGAGCAGAAGGCCGTCATACGGAGGCCAAGGACGGCTGCACAGAAGGCTGGGGAGAGGTCAGTGGCCAGGCTTCTGAGCCCCTCACATGGATTCAGATGCTGCTCTATTTCAGTGGGATACTTTGTAAATTTTTAAGGAGAGTCACAATCCCTTAAGCTTTTCAAAGTGATTCCAGCAATTCGGTGGACGATGAATGGCACGACGCTGTAGTGAAAATGTGATTGCCATCGAGGCAAGCACCACAGGCAGGCTCCAGACTGCAGTGAAAACATGATTGGGATTACAACAAAGATATTTGTATCAGAATGTTCATTGCAGCCCAATTCATAATTTCCAGGTCATGGTTCAAAGACTATTTTCAATTAAAGCTCTCACAACTTGTTTCAAAGTGAATGATTTTTTCCTATACAACAGCTATAGGGTTTTGTTTACAAAATATTTGAATGAGAACAATTAGAAGAAGAACAAAAAAATGTGAATCTCTCTAAATGTAGAATATAAATGTCTTAACACAATAACTAAGAAAAAGACATGAAGGCCATGTTAACTAGTTGGATGAAAGTATTTCAAATTGTCTATGGAAATAGCACACTGTACCCCATGATAGTATTACTGTACACTGCTATGATTTAATAAAAAAAAATGAAATTTCATTTAGAGTCTTGAAAAAAAAAAAAAGAACAGCTATAGGGTATGATGCCACAAAAGTGTCCAGAGAAATTTCCAACACATAATAAGCACTCAAGAAATGTTTACCAAAGAAAGAACGGAATATAAGCACATCTAGGGAAATCCACTGTCTAATCCCTAAGCTGCTGTCCAAGGGTTTCTCAAAGCATATTTTTTGAATCATTAGGCTTATAAGAAATAATAAGTATACTGAAATAACTCTATGAATAATTCTGATAGTGTATATGGTAGATACGCCCATAATAAATTATGCAGTTATAGTAGCACCCTCCGCAGTTGGCCACCTCCCTACTTTGACCACCTCCTCAGGTCGATTTGATTTTCACAGACTAGACGGGTCCCACATGTACGTATCAGCACAGTGGGCCTAGTAACATCAAAGCCAACACAGCTCTTGTTTCTCTTGAAGTCCACAAACATTTATAAATAAACATATACACAGATGTGCACATGCATTTATGTGTATATCTGCATGGATTACATGCACAAATACAACACATCAGGTTACGCCCATTCCTCAAAAGGAGGGAGAAAGAACAAAAAAGAGAGAGATTAATTGTAAGAAGACCTAGTCTTTCTTTTCTTTTTTTTTTGGCTGGGGCTGGGTTTGAACCCACCACCTCCTGCATATGGGGCTGGTGCCCTACTCCTTTGAGCCACAGGCACCACCCATACACCTAGTCTTTCTTTGCACTATTCATAATCATGACATTTTCACAGTGCACATGGTAGATACATAATGAATTATCCAATTGCCATAGCACCTCCATAGTTGGCCACCTCCCTACACTGACCACCTCCTTCAGTTGACTTAATTTTCATAGACTGGACAGTCACCGCAGATACTTATCAGTACAGCAGGCAGAGGTCCTTATGTTGACTCATTTGTTACGGTCGTCTGGGTGATCAACTTTACAGAGGTTCACCTGTATTTACTGATGGGTGTCACATTTTCACAAATCTGTTGCGGCAATAATTCATAACTTTGGAATCACACACGTTTGCTTGGAAATATAAAACTGGACCAATATTATGGACATATGCAACCCTATGTTATATGCCGAGCTTAACTACAGTCTGTATACCTACTTGGAATGCAATAAACTAAATTGACATGATGGCGGTAATTATAATAATACTTCCCCAATCACTCAGGGATCCATTCTTACGAAGTCCTGTTGGTGCCTTGAATGGACAAGTCTTGACTTCCTCAAGTCTACCATGAGGAAGAAATATTGATCAAAAATACCATTAAATTGTACACATCCCAAATATTGATACCCTTGGTAACACTAACATATGCAAATAACTGGAAGTCAGTTAAAATATCTACCAATTTTTAAAAGATAAAATACCATGTGTTCTTTTGGAGACAGCTGCTGAGTGAAAACAGAAGTAGCATAATAAATTGAGTCTGATTTCACGTTTCTTATAATCTAGCAGGGGAAACAAATCTATCACAGATTTCTTTTTAAGAAAGAGAATTAGGACAATCAGTACAAATGATTCTGATGAGGAAACTCAAGAAGGATTTACATAGGGAATATGTATGGAGCTATCGGGGTTAGAGCAACACCCAGTAATAGAGAAAAAGGCACTTTGGGCTGCGGGTGAAGAAACAGATTCCTCAGCACAGAGTTCATGGCTGTTACTGCGAGCTGATCATTCTGCACGGCAGCATGAAATGCTTCAAGACAAAGAAATTTAAAGTGTAATTGTTGGAAAATACCCTGGTCCACACCTGTACAGACAGGTGCACATGTGTGTGTGTGTGTGTTTGAGATGTGCTCATTGTTTCTATAGGAGAAGAGAATACTACGGTCAATGGAGAACCAGGCATTTTTGGAATGGACAGCCAATGACAAATCCAGCCTAAAGTGCAGGAACTGAATAAATCGTAGAAACCCACACAGACTAAGAAGCTGAATGAGGATGGTAGCTTCCCTGGCAAGTAAAATAAAAGGGGCAGAGGCAATTTTGAGAGACGGACTTCTAAAAAATTTCCTAGCAGTAGCACAATGTTGAATGCAGACAGCTGTCTAGAATCCTTTCATTAATTCTCCTCTTGGGAACAGAATCCACACATTGGGTATGACCGTGCGCTCAGCTATAAGCCCCTATTTGTGAATTATTTTTGTAGAATCAAAGTGGGGAGAACTCAATGAGACTGTAGTGGAAATTGTTGTGTCTTTCTTCCAGGAAAGTATTTTAAAGAGTTCTGATGCATTAACTGACAGGCCTGGTTTTTTTCCTTTTTGGCTCTTTCCTCATTCCTCCTGGAGCATGGACTCGAGGTTTGGTCATCCCAGAAGTCTTCCTGGGCTAGACCAGAAATGTCTTTCATAATGAAAGCAAAATACACAGACAGGATGGCTCTGCAGAGGGCCAGGGATCTGGGAATCTGGTAATAAAAAGATACCATATCAGTCCTATGCTTGATACCCCTGGGCTCACAAAGAGATGATTTGAATACTTATCTCTGCAAATCTCATACTAAAATTTCATCTTTTGCACGGGAGGTGGGGCCAGATGGGAGGTGCTCAGGTCACAGGTTGGGGGGGGAGGTGGCAAATCCCTCAGGAATGAGGGAGTTCTTGCTCAATTAGTTCACACAAGGGTTGACACTGGTGCTACCTCCTCTGTCTCCAGTTGTCTCTCCCCAGGGGACAAGTCTACCCTTCATCTTCTGCCTTCATGGGAAGGTCCCTGAAGCCCTCAGAAGATGCCGATGCTGGTAAGATGCTTCTTGAACAGTCCACCAGACGGGAGCCAAGAAAACCTCTTTTGTTTATGAATTACCCAATAATACAAAATAAATGAATACATGAGAAAGAAACAATTTCACTTATTTGGGCAAAAAAATCATTTATGTGTCTGGGCTTCACTGACCATCAGTAGAGCTACTTCTGATGGGCATGGACACTCTTCCAGCACCCTTCACCCAGTGGGGCTGTGTCTACGTGGGGCTCAGTCCACTCAAAGAAAAGATGACACACATATATATATATTCTTCACACTAGTTTGACTTACAGACAGAATGCTAGAATCTTTAACATCCTTACACTGTGCCATCATTAAGCTAGACAAAACAAATAATGTTACCCTTATTTTGAATATAAGTAAAGTCAGACTTGGCACAAAAAGTCACTCATTTCTTTTTCTTAAAAGTCCTGTAAAAATTATATTTTTCGCAATGACTATAATTTTAAAAAATTGAAAAGCTTGCACTGTTTTGAATTGGTTATCAGTTAGCAATGGAATTAAAAGTGGTATTCTTAGTTTCCCATGAAGCAATGAAAGTTCCTCATAATTTGACACTTAAACTATCATCATTCACTATTTGAAAGTATCTTATTTAAATATGTATTTAATAATCTTTATTAATATTATCTCCAGGTCAATTAGACGAAATTCAGTTACCAGGACTGAAGCTACGAAATTTCCAGTTTAATAACAGACTAATCCTGTCACATTCTTCTGAAGCTTTACACTTTCCATTAACTCCATTATTTTGAAAAACAACACAAAATACAACAAAACCCCCCTTCTCCTGCCTATTTTGGGGATCTTGCCCTATTCTTTCAAAATAATTTGTGAATCCTTCTAAGAGCTCTTTTCCTTTGAGCGTTCAGTTTTTGGAATCTATCCCTGGCCTCATTTCCTTCTTTTTTTAACATTCCCTATCTAATAATTCTATCTGCTTGATAAAACATTGTAACTTCTACTCATGTGCTTTCTAAAGCCATATTTTCAGATCCAACCATTTTTTCCCCTATGAGTGTGCTAAGTTGACGTTTCACCGTCATCTACACAGCCGTCTGTCAGACACAGTCAATTCTCCCCAGTTCCCAATAGGGTTTTCCTTCTGTCTATCTCACTTTGGGCAAGAGAATAATTATGCTACTGTCTATCTAGGAAGAAATAAAGGAAAAATGGAAGGAAGGAAGGAGGGAGGGAGGTGGAGGGAAGGAAGGAGGGGAGGGAGGAAGAGAGAAAGAAAGAAAGGAAAGAAAGAGAGAAAGAGAAGAAAAGATAGAGAAGGAAGGAGGGAGGGAGGGGAGAAAGAGAGAAAGGAAAGAAAGAAAGAAAGGAAGGAAGGGAGAGAGGGAGGGAGACAGGGAGGGAAGGAGAGAGAGAGAGAGAGAAGGAAAGATAGAGAAGGAAGGGAGGCAGGGAGGGAGGGAGGGAGGGAGGAGGGAGGGAGGAGGGCACCAGTGCATTTTGATTCTTTATTTTTCCTCACACGCTCAGTCTGGTTTTCCATTAATATTTCTGGGTCAGTAACATCATCCTTTTCCCCACTTCGCTTTCAACTATTCTAATGCAGGCCCTCATTCTAAACCGAAAAATCCATGTTGAGACAAATTATATTCTCTATAAGTAACTAAAATCCATTTCTACTTTCTTTAATACATTTACTGCTTGAGGCTTAATCAAAACATATATTTTTCCATTTGGAATATTTTTGCACTATCTTTTACTTCTTTTTTTTTTTTTTTTTACTATCTTTTACTTCTAAAGAGAATAAAGAATTTATAAAACCATTTTCCTGTTCCATTACTAAATAAGATGGGCAGAATTCCTATTATTCTTGTCTCACTATTTGGGAGCAACATTAATGCACATCTCAACCTGACACATGAAGGCACGGGGGAGCATGGGTCAGGGCTCAGCTGTGTCAGTTCTGTGATACTGTCTGATAAGACAAAAACACATCATCTACCGCTTTCTTTATTATCTCCTGTGGGGTGGAATATTATAACTAAAACTAAGAATATCGACTCTAAAATCAAACTAGCAAGAGAGACTTTCTACCACACAACCCCTTCACACATGAGTCCTTTCTCTTGAACAAGAGAAGGAAGTTTAGCTGAATGCTCTTCATCAAGCTAAGTAATAAAACTAAGATAATTAATGCAAAAGTCTGTGTCTAAACATGTTTAGGGCGGTGCTTGTGGCTCAAGGAGGAGTGTGCCAGCCCCACATACTGGAGGTGGCAGGTTCAAACCCGGCCCCAGCCAAAAACTGCAACAAATAAATAAATAAACATGTTTGATTTACTCAATAATTCAAAAATGGCTCTACTGTCCCACCAGGTCTGAGAAATTCATTAAATGATTCTGTGAATGAAAGTTTAAGAAAACAGTAAGTATTTTACACACATATATGTATACATACATATATGATAAAATTCTGTCAAAAGCATTCTGTGTTTTGAGTGAAACTGAAAGTATCTTTTATTAGTATTTACGAAATTTTAATTATGTATTTTATTTTTAAAAAATCAATGTAAAAGCTCTACCATAAGTCATTACATTGCTATTTCCCACATGCCTAAGATTTGTAAATAATCTCATGGACGCCAATAAGAATATTTGGGAGGAGTTGTTTCCATAATGTGAATTTAGAGGATTTTCTGTTTTTAATCAGCAAGAGCATACTGATAAAACAAAAAAGGGTATTTTTACCTTCAACATACTTTTCAACTTAAAAAAGAAAATAATAAAAACCCAAAGTTATAAAATATCTTCCTTCTAATACTTTCAGATTATTCACTGATCCGAAAGTAACCAGGCACATTGAGATGCTGTCCAAAGCAGACACACCGGCAGTATTCTGTTCACACAGAGTATTTACTGAATAGTTTGCAATGAAATGTGGTCTCGGATAAACCACAGGAGTTGACTCAGCCCCAGAGAGAGAGGGAGCTTGGCGGGTTTGCACAAGGAGGCAATGTTCACACCTCTTAGCTGGGATTGTTCTGGACGAGAGAAACCGCACATCAGACACAACAGAACCCGCTCAGGTAGGTTATCTGTTCCCTAGAAAAGCAGCCACGATGGGAACAGCCAGCTATATCAGATGCTAATTATCGTGAAATAAAGTCTGTCCTCAGTCCCAGCCTTGCTTTCCGGTAGAAATGGCCACCCAGGAAAAATCTGTGACCTATTTCTTGCAAGGTATTTTTACAATTTTTGAAATCCTGAATTTATTCCCTTAGGATTCTTTGTTCAGGGTCAAGAAACAGCTTATCTATGCCTTTGAGAAAAGTCCATGTGCCACACAGAGTCTCGTGGTAAATCACGAGATGATTTACTCGTAATTCACTTTTAAGCATGAATTTCTACATGTGGACTGCAATTGAACAATGTATTTATCTTTTTTTTTTTTTTATAACTCACTATGGGATCTTCTTCTGCTCTCTGGATACTGTTTACTTGCTAATGAGCTCCCTGCCATCTTTCAGACCTTGTCCTGCTCCTCTGTCCTGAGTAAAGCTCCCAGTGTCTGCAGGGGACGGAGACAGAGAATGTGCTGAGTCGCGGGACACAGATGACTGAAGTTGTGAGGGGACGGCGTGTACGGAACTCCAGGCAGCTGCTCTCCGCAGCTGAGCAGTTGTGGAGACCTGCACGCCCCAGAGTCAGGGACCCCAAGTAAATTCAGCGTTGAATGATGAAGAGGCAGATACATCTGTTTATTGACCTTATTTATTTAGAAGCTTAGTATTTGTCTAATTTCTCAAATTGGACATCAAAGCTAGTAGTACATGTTTTCTTACACCAGCCCATTTATTACCCTAGTTATTATAGAGTTTGTTCAAACTATTAAAATTCTTCTTTTGAAAGTTACTGAAAAATCATTCCATGTAAAATGCCCAAGAAGAATGCTAAGGACTTTATTTTTTAATGTTGAATCAAACGTGTTAGGGAATAATGTCACAGTATTAACATGTATGTGAGTGGGAGGGCGCACACATCTGGGTCATGGACATACAAAGAACTTTGACTCAAGAAGCTCATCAGCAATCCATGAAACTAAAACATCTTTACCCCTGTAATATTCTGAAATAATAAAAGAAAGTACGTTGAGGCTGGGCAGGGTGGTTCACACCAGTAATCCAGCATTTCATGTGCTCATGGCCAAGGGGCAAGGATCACTTGAGGTCAGGAATTAGAGATTAGCTTGAGCAAGAGCAAGACCCTGTCTCTACAAAATATAGAAAAGTTGGCCAGGTGTGGTGGCAGGTGCCAGTGGTCCCAGTTACTCGGGAGGCTCAGGGGGAAGGACCACTTGAGCCTAAGAGTTCCAGGTTGCAGGGAGCTATGATTAGACCTCTGAAATCCAGCCTCAAAAAAAATAAATAAATAAAAATACACAAACAAAACCATAAATAAAATGTACATTGTGTATAAAAGAGAAGAAAATGTACCAAGCAAAAGAAAAACAGTATTGGTTTCAGAAAAATTGAATCCTGAGCAGAGAGCTGACTTTCTCAGGCGATCTCTCAGGGATACAATCTAATTAGTAATAATTCTAATTAATATTATTATTTATCTGGGGACTAAAGTTACCTATTTAATATGATGGTTTTATATGAAAGCATCTCAAAAGGACATCAGTTTTGTCTTTGTACATTTTTTAAGTATATTGAAACTTCATAGAGATGTATGTTTTACAAAAACTTCCAAAAATACTAACATGTGGTAATATTTATTAATGGAAATAAAACACCACGTTTTGGGGGGTTTTAACATGCTTTATATTGATCAATGCATTAGTCTCCCTATTTTTATTTGCATTTCATGACTCTGTTTAGTAACATAATAGACCTCCTATTTCTTAGGGTGAATCTGAGTCTGTCCCTCTGCGCTCTGAGTAGATAAGCGACCAACCTCCGGTGAATCAAAAAGATGAACAATTTATCGCTGTGATCAGTCTGTCCTCAGTTCACTTAAATTCCTGGAAGTATGACAGGCATCTCTTATAATTGTCTGTTTCCCAAACGACCAGGAAATCACTGCATCTAAGAATGACTCATAGGAAAACAAATCCTCATTTTCATCACAGAGATTGCATCGCTACTGGTCTATTACATAAATGGAACCGTGCGTATTTTATTAATTGTAAGAGACACACTACAGTTTTCTTACCACCTCTCAAATGTCAAACCAACAGTGATTTAAACAATTTTACTGTACTGCTTGAGATAGGATTTTTTTCTTAAAACTGTGCATGACCAAACCATTCTAAACATATTTTTAAAGATATTGTTGAAATAATCAAGTCAGATTTTGAATTGAGTTACAGATGATCACAAAGTATATAAGATTATAATAATTCAGTAATTCCTTCCACATAAAATGAGACAGTTGTACACTTTTGAGTAAAAGAAAATCTAAAATAATAAGAAGAAATTAACTGACCAAAGTATTCTATAATAGACTCCTATCTGACAACGTGAATGTTACTTTCTTTGCATTATTACTATTATTATTGCTTAATATTTCGTTGCAGCAATCGTCTGATTTCTTTTCTGAATGTATTTATCTTCCTTCATTCTTTATGAGGTTTTTGTTCTCAGTACGTATGTTAAATATTGTTATTGTCATGAAATTTAGCCTTTCTAATTCTGTGGAGGCAAAAGTGGAAACCTAATATACACATGTATAAGTAAGAAAAAAATTTAAAAAATAAAATAAATACAAGAAATTTAAATTTGTTGTTCATAAAAGAGAGGTTTGAGAGGATAAAAATTATAAAAATCTTTACATTAGCATCTCAGTGTAGGAGTGATAGACAATACACAAAGGCAAATAAAAACTAAAACTAATAAAGTTGGATGTCAAGCATTCTACAGTTGACTTGTGGAATTTGTGCATATTTTAGACTGGCATTGCTACGATGACAACCCACTTTTACAGCCTTTAAATGGTAGATGAATTAATCATTTTCATATTCTAATTGGGTCAGACTTTGACTTAGAGGGACAAATTTTCCACGAAACTCTTGGGATCGAAAAATTAGAACAGATTTCTCACAGGAGAGAAAAAGTGAATATCTGTATTTTCCCTGTGGTGGAAATAAAAGAAGGTTCTGAACCAAAATTCATTTTCAGTTATCAGAAAATGAGATATGGGCCACTTATTTTCCAGAAGATTCTTTTGAACTCAATGGAGCATGTTTTCTCCTCTAAACTGGAATATCAGCATTTTAAAGTCAGGGAACAAAACTAATGTGTATCATAAGCCTCGAAGTTACTCCATAACTGTGGGATAAGTGACAGATATTTTATAAAAATATAAGGCATAGAAGAATTCATGTTTCTCAGATAAAAACATTAAATTACACACTGCTATTGTGGCAGTGACCTCCTGCAACTGTTGCAATACCTGAAATAAAATGGTTACCTACCCTGCAGGATAAATCCCCAAATAATCAAAATATGACCCAGCTAAACAGCCATGAAACAGGTTTCGGTCTGCGATCATTTTAACAAGGCAGGGTCAATTCCTTCTTTTAGCTTAGAACCATTTTCTACTAGCACCCTATGAAACATGGACATTTGTACCTATTTGGTATATATACTAAGACCCCAAAAGTAATTTTAGGCTGAAATTGCAAGAAACCGTTCTGAATTTGTCTTCTGTGCCCTACCCACTGAGCCACAGGCACCGCCCAACATACACCATTTCTTGTTACTCCTACCATATTTTTAGAGCTTTGGTGAACTGTCCACAGATCTAGGGAAAGATGGCAAATTCATTTTTCTCTCAGAGAAGAATAAACTGGTGCAGGTATTTATTATGCACAATGTCACGTATTTCCCCCTATCCCATCATATTCTATCCAAGAATGGATCCAAAGAAACCATGCTAGAGTAAGTTTCTTTACAAGAATGATTAAAATTCTTAAATGATGGACAGATGAAAACGTATTTGTTCAAATGCACTATTCAGGGAATGGGTCAACTGGCATCACGAAGACAAAAATAACTCTGAATATAACAAAAACAATCCTGCTTTAGTTGCTTTTAAGCAGGTACGAAACATGGTCATAATTCCATTTGCTTCCATAATCATGGTCAATGTTAAGTTTGTTAAAATTATACTACAAATAGATGAAGGGCATGGTGTGTTCCCTTAGCTGTGCCAAGAGGTTGAAAAATTTTGCAATCTCATCAATAGAGATGTTACCATCTCACTCCAAGTAACGGTCAAATTAAATCAGAGAAGAGATTTTGAAGGAATAGGAGGATTTAAAGTAGGTAAGAAATAAGTTTCTTAAAAGAGTGCTGTTCTCAAGACCAAAATAAGTCTGCAAACGCAGATTTCTCGGCCATGATATTACTATTAGAGAGTCATGGTAGTGATGATATCATATTTTAATGTCGGATTATCATACAATAGACTCCACAATCAGCTAAAGATCATTGAAGTTCATTTTACAATAAAACATGAATGTGTCTACTATAGTATTTACCCCATCTGCAAAGCTGTTCTCCTCTGAGGCATTCCTTTGTATTAAAATTTATATAAAAAAATAGGGCATTATATACCGTTTTTCTTCTACAAGGATGTTCTATTGACAGGAAGAAGGTACAGAGAAAGTTGGCACCAGGCACGAAATTAATCACTCGGAAACAAACGTCAAGAAGTTACAAAAGCTTATCACGGATGTCGTGAGAGAAACAGTAGCAACAAAATGTGTCAATATTAAATTGCGCTGAATAGACTGAAGGATACATGCATATTCTTAACGCCTTAAGAGTAATATTTTGCAAGCGGAAAAAAAGTGAGCATGAACTTATTTAAAAAATCAAACTGTCCTCTGCACGGCACAGTTGATAAGAACAGTGGGGCCCAACAGCAGCCTAACTTTGTCAGTGGTGGCTCAGAGGACAGTGTCAGAAGAAATCACCATTTCCCTCTCCAAGCTTTTTGAAAAATTTGATACATATAATGACATATATTATATATATAAATTATATATATCATTATATATATAAATTATGTATATAATGATATGTATCTGAAAATTTGTAGTAAAACAAAAAAGAATTCTTTTTATCAGGAAAGAAGGAATCAAAAGATTCCTGCAGACATGAATTTAGGGTGGCAGGTTCCTATCACACCACTAATTGTACAATGATTAAAACGCGGTAGGAGTTTTTTAACACGCGGCTGGTTTTACGACATCTGTTAGCCTGTCAATTTGTAGGACAGAAAGTCAAGTGTACTTCACTCAGTTTTTCCTACTGGATTACTTTTTTTTTTTTTTTCCAATTCTCCACTCTCTTCTCTTTAACGGTTGAGTTTCCAAGCATCCCCCCAACACCCAGCAGTTACTTCTCTATAAGGAATCTTCTTCCGAGTGTCAGCCGTGTCTGGCCGCTGACTTCTGTTTAATGAGAAGAAATGAACAGTTTCTGACAAAGTCCCTAAAATTTACTTGAGTCTGTGACAACCTTGAAAATACAACCCTGGACTCTGTCTTTCTCCTGGTTTTCCCCTGTGTCCTCCCTCCCTATTCCCTCTTTTCTGTTTTTTTTTTTTTTTACTTTTAAGAAAAAAAAAATCCACTTAGTCTTTTTCCCTTCTAAGTCTCAAATCTGAGCTCCTTTTCTAAACTGTGCTCATGCAGACAAGGGTGGAAGTTCATTCATGAAAGAAGAATAACTTGGAGGTCGTTGAACTACTGTGGATGGCCTTGAACGCACTACGGTATCAGTGGGAAGTTACAATGTCAGTGGATCCGCCATCTCTGGTCCTCCTCATTGAATTGTCCCCTTTCCCTTCTCCCTGTCACAGTCTGAATGCAATGACTCATTACTGAAAGTGGGCCTCACGGATCTGGGGACCCTCAAACTGATGGACCCTTCACCATCCAAAGTAACCCACCACCACTTGTCAGGCATCTATGAAGCTCAGACGCTCACGTCTTGTCTAACTGATAAGTGAGGGTAAGTCATGACATCAAGGCTTGCACAGTTCAGATAAAAGGTGACGTACAACCAGGCGCTGTGGCAACACCTGTGGTCCCACCTACTGGGGAGGCTGACACAAGAGAATCCCTTAAGTCCAAGACTTTGAGGTTGCTGTGAGCTGTGATGCCAAGCACTCTACCCAGGGCCACATAGTGAGACTCTGTCTCAAAATAAATAAATAAATAGAGAAAGAAAGAAAGAAAGAAAGAAAGAAAGAAAGAAAGAAAGAAAGAAAGAAAGAAAGAAAGAAAGAAAGAAAGAAAAGAAAAGGGTGGTGCCCGTGGCTCAAAGGAGTAGGGCACTGGCCCCATATGCTGGAGGTGGCAGGTTCAAACCCAGCCCTGGCCAAAAACTGCAAAGAAAAAAAAAGAAGAAGAAGAAAAAGAAAGTAAATAAACTGTTATCAGACATTTTCTTAAATCTATAAGTCCAGAAGGGAAAAGAGATTTATATAACGTAACGATTAGCACAGAAGATTGACACAGCAGAACACAGATAAAATAGTGTGAAAAAAGGAGTCCCGGGTGTCACCTCCTGTGGCTCAAAAGAGTAGGGCACTGGCCCCATATGCCAGAGGTGGCAGGTTCAAACCCAGCCCCGGCTAAAAACTGCAAAAAAAAAAAAAAAGGAAACAAGGGGTCCCAGAGAACAGACTAAGTGAGGACAGAAGAGCAGGTGGTGAAATGGAAACAGGGAAACAGTCTGAACACTGGCTGAGTTATTAAGTAGCAAAAGATTCTGTATGTGTAACACAGGTGAGTTCTCACTCTTTAGACCCCATAGTACCTACACTGGTCCAGTGACTTCATTCGCTGGGACCGACTTATATAGTCTGGGAAGAAACCACCTTGTAACAAAGACAGGTCATTGGTCCAGTGGCAGGTGGGTGATTTGGCACATTTTCACGAGCAAGAGTTAGAGGAAGAAAAATGCAGCTGGGCCCCATCGGCCACACTCAGCAGGACCGCTGAGCAGGGGTCTGCGAGGGCCAAATACCTACAGCTTCCCAGGCCACGAGGTCTCTGCCAGAGGGGCACTGAGGGGAACCTGGAGATTAGCAACAGATAATAAGTAAATAAACGGGTCCTGGGTTAGATTCAGACCATGTGCTGGTATTTGATGACCCCTGTGCAAAAGAATCTCTATGGGGCACATTTTAAGTTAGTATGTTTTAATTTTTATTTAATGAGTCATATTAAATATGGGAAAGCAGCGGCAGTAAGATACAAAATCGCTCACTCGACGGTCATTTCACACATAACACTCAGGGTAGAGGCACAAAGCTTTTAAACTTTAAACTTAAGTGGCAGCTAAAGCTGGGTATTAATTTTAAAGAAAAAAGTGTGTGGCTTGTCATGAATATTATCTTCTCTTCTAGACAGACTATAGACATGAAGAGAAGATGTTCAAGAGATGTGGCTTACAGGGGGATGTGTTTATAAAGCGACATGGCCCCTTTCTTGTCGTGAGGCCCCCTCCCTGGATTTCTGACTGTGACCGATAAGTTTTCCTAATGGTTCTGACTTATTTTCAAACACACTTTTCTCTGGAGTTAAGTGTATTTTGAGTGAGACGCACTTGGCAGACATTTAGCAAATAAACATCTGAATTGTTTTGTCCCATGGTTCTTGAAAATGATTTATCATGTCAGCATTATAACTTTGTTCGAAGTTAGCAACTCAACTCTACGTGCCATAAAAATCGTCTGACTAGCGGATGACTTTCCACATTTTTTGAAGATATTAAGAAGTTACAAGTCTGTGAACCTCAAGATCCCTACAGCCTAATTCTACCCAAAACAAATATTGACGTTATTATTTTAAACTTCCATTGAGTATCTGTCAACCCCTGAAATAAATGTCATTTGATGAGAGGTAACACATTTCTTAATGTTTCACTAATTAAGACACTGAAACCATTTCTGACCCACTTTGCAAAGTCACCTGCATGCATCATGCATTCATTGACAGTTTCAACCTCATTCCTAACAGAATCATCGTTCCTGAGTCCCCATGTGACTAGAAGCAACATTTCTGGGATGGAAGTGTCATTGCAACCTTAAATATAGCGTTCACCACCGTGAAAACTACAATAACAGGTGCTCACAAAAGCCTGGTGTGGTGAATCTCAACAAAGAAAAGAATGAGGCTGGTGTCGCTGTGTGGACGGCCTCACAAACACGCAGACAGATGCAGGAGGGGCATTCTGGGGTGAGTCTGAATTGTCACACCCTGTAGGCTTCTCTGCTACCTGGAGTCGTCTATGCATCAAACAGACAAGATAATGAGGATTCAAAGGCAAGTGGAAAAAGAGAAAACAAAAATGACTTCACCGCTATCACTCTGGTGATGAGAATAAAAGTAAGTAGGTAATAAAAATGAGGGAACGAGACAGGAATCCAGTTTTTAAGAAGGTCAGTCCATCGTCTGGGCTGTGTGACACATTCCACAGTCTGAAACAGTTCAGTTTTCTTTGAGTGTTCTGTTGAAGGTGAAGTTTTGGTTGAGCCGTTTGGGCTATCTTTTATAAAAAGAAAAGATGATTTTAAAAACAGTCCTACATTCCTTCTTTTGATTATGATACAATAGGCATTTCGGTCTCTTTCCATCTGAGGAAAACTAGAAAAACAGAATCATCTAAAAGTTACAAAACACTTTGAAAACACTTTGTCCGGTAGTGTTTGTTGATTCCCAAACTGAAAGGTTATATGGCCCTTTTGAAATCCTGTGCATGGGGCTAGGGAATGAGAGTTTGGAATATCAGGCCACCCAAGGACGGGGGATGGAAGATCCCAGTTAAATATCGTTTGTATCAGAAGTGCCCCCCGCAAGGTTGCTGTCCAGATAAAACCAGGTCGCAATCACGTTCAGAATTCTGCCTAGCCCCAGGGGTTCTCTCAATTCCTGCGTTGAAATGATCTCAGATTAAACTACTAGAGACCCTGGGTCAAAGGGAAACATTCCTCTAAGTCAAATAATTACATAGTTTTACCAATAAAATGCACAAAACATAAACATTACCAGGACCACAAATCTGGATGATATAAATAAAAGCTGTCCCAAAGCAAGAGGCAAACTCAACTGATACAGAGAACTACAGTCTTGGAATCATTGACGTGAACCGTAACTAAGTATAAATAAATCATTTAATAAACCATATAAAGCATAAGTTCAATGAGGAAAATACTGGAATAAGATTCTTTCAGAAATCTATTAAAAGAATGCAAGAGTATAATAAAACTAAGAGCCTATCGGATGGGGTGACAGTGATAGACAGAGCAGAAGGGATAGGGAGCTGGAGCGTAAATCAAAGGAGAAGAAAATCCCAGACTGTACTAAGGAAGAAGAGAGTAGAACATGTGGAAATAAGGGACTAGCAAACGGTGAGAAGCACTAACGTGACTCTCATCAAAGCCAGAGAAAGGACAGAGGGATGACGGGCTTCAGCAGGGATGTTCCCTGGAGGAATGGGGGAGAGAGTTCCCAACCTGAAAGATGTGAATCCACAAATTCAAGAAACTCTGCTGATTCCAAGGGGGGGAGTGGAAAGCAGTCTGCCTTGGGGGATGTTTCCCCACGTCCTACGAGCAGAGGAACAGACGCACTTTGCTCTGGAAATTCACAGAGCCTGGACGGAACTCATCCTGGATCACAAAGCAGGTCCCTGTACCCTCAGGGTGACAGAGGCAAGGCCAGGACGCTGCAGTCTCCAAGGGGGCCGGCGGCCACGTGGATCTTATCTCTCCACTCTAGGGGAACTGGGACTCGGGGAACTTGCGTGCGTTTTAACTGTCTGGCCAAAGTAATGCTGCCAAGAGTCATTGGACAAATCAAGTGCAGACCTAGAAGTCTCCCATCTTCTCCCAGCACCGAGGATAACAACAGGGACAGCCAAAGACAAAATAAACCTGCAATCAGCTGAGAGTAAACGTCAGATGATTGAAATCAGAAAAAAGTAGAGTGACCGCTAAATATTCAATGGAAATTGCAGAAGCCAGAAGTAGTGCCGTGGTGTCACGGAGCCCTGTAAGGAAATAACAGGCAAGCTAGAACCCTGTGGGCAGCAAAACACCTTCCAGGGTCACAGTCATTTGTAAATAAACCAGGCTGAGAAAATGTATCACCTGCAGACAGAGTGAAGGAACTCTGAAAGGTGTTCTTCTGGGAACAAATAAACATTTATAAACGGAAAACCCTAGATGCAGGCATGATGAAAAATAATAAAACACCTGAACATACGCAACAATTATAATTAATAGGTTTGCAACAGCAATAATCTGTGCTGTTGGAAATACAGAGCAAATTACAATAAAAGAGAGAAACGGCATTCAGGTTGCAGAAGAGTTAGTGGTATGAAGGTGTTTGAAGATGATCTTTTTCCGGAAGAAGGTGTAAGGTAAGAGATAACTTTAGCATGAAAGGGATGAATATCGTGACACTGCGAAGCAGCCCTTAAACGGATAGTCACTTACAAAAGACTGGAAAGAAAAAAATTAAATAAAATTTCTTCTTTCAAATATATCTTGATGTAGGGGAGACCCACAAAAGCTTTAACTAGATCAAGTGACAGCACTTACTTTTTCATCTTTACATAGAAAGATAACTGTTAAAACCTAAACAGCATTGTATATGCCCAAATTCTGATATACAGGGAAATTTCCTTTACTCAGTGTAATATTAAAATAAGTGCCTGTCATATTAGGATTGATAATGGTCCCCTAAAATACCATTAAACAATTGAGCTCAGAAGTTCCAAAAACATATTATATTTGCTTACTTGCATAAAGCTAAATATACTATAGCATTTAATAAATTAATATTATAATTTAATAAATGTCATTTGGTATTTGAAATAAACAAATGCACAAAAATCCTTACGATTTTTCAAAGCGTGAGAAATTGTTGTTTTTCTTCAACTAAAGACTTTTTTTGAACTAAATCAAACATAACGGAAAAGAAATAATAAAACTAAGTAAAGATTATTTTTAGTGTAGGCTATTATTCTTGAAACTTGTGTTTCATGGGTTGGAAGGGGAGGATGGGGTGCTTATATTTCTCAATTGATGTGAAAATATGTTTAATCATTATAAATTGCTGATTCTCATGATTTTCAACATGCAAAAAGGGATATTTCATTTGTTTAGTGTTTTAATAATATTTCAGAATTTGTGTGCATCCTTAGTAGATATCTATGAACTACAATGATCAAAATAAATATTGTTTTTCTGACACTCATACCTAGTAGATCTTAATTTTCTATTAAAGGAAACAACTACTAAATACTCTCCAGAGGATACAATCTTTTTTAAAAATTATTATTATTATTTTTTAATTGAGACAGAGTCTTATTACGTCGCCTTTGGTAGAGTGCTCTGGCATCATAGCTCACAGCAACCTCAAACTCTTGGGCTCATGTGATCCTCTTACCTCAGCCTCCTAAGTAGCTGGGACTATAGGCACCTGCCATAATGCCCGGCTGTTTTTAGAGATGAGATCTCACTCTAGCTCAGTCTAGTCTTGAACTCCTAACCTCAAGCAATCTATCCATCTCAGCCTCTCGGAGTGCTAGAATTACAGGTGTGAGCCACTGTGCCTGGCCTCAGAGTATATTTGGCCCTTGGTGATTCAATGCCAGAAGTATAAGCCATAAAAAAAAAATCAAGATTGGAAGATTCCTATGAGGTTACAGAGCACATTATCTGTTATATTTACTCTCAGAAAAGGCAACTGCTTTCTATGTGTCCATGATACATTATATATGTATCACACATACTTATAAAGGGAGTATGTGGTTTAGTATCTAAACCAATTCAGATTTAAGAGAGAAAGAGATCAGTTCTTATAATCACCCTGAAGGGATAATGGCAAACAAAATAGTTCTAGAAAGACTAAAATGTATGTTTTCTCTATAACTAGCAATTGACTGTTTCCTTCATGAAAGAACACGGTAGGAAAAAGAACAAGCAACATCTTCATCTTCTTGCTGATCTGCTCCTGGTGATGATCTGTGGAGAGAGAAAGGGCACTCACTGCCTTTCCTAACAACAGAATGTGTGGGTCATGGATAAGATTTACTGTCCTGTGCCAAACACATGTTGTGGCAGACTCCCCAGCTCCATCCCCTATGCTGGAAACCTTTATGATATTTCATAAGCAGCGTCCACTGTCAAACTAAGTAAAGTTCTGCTCACACTGGTTAGACCATTCAGCATTTATAACAAGTAAGTAAACCTGATTTTAACTTCAGACTCCAACGTAAATAGTAAATTTATTCGGCTATTGCTTAATAAATCACACGTTATATTTTAGTAAATACTTATCAAGCCTGTATTTGCAAGCCT